>JAOXYA010482853.1:0-16129 GCA_028565675.1 Sorex palustris | reverse complement strand
ATGAGTACTGATGGTAAGTTCTTTAGGTGTTCAGGTCTGATCTTGTCTGGGCCAGGTGCTCTTTGTTTCTTTACCGATTCAATAAATAAAATTATAAAAATGGAAAAAGAAAAAAAAAGAATCAGGGACGCTGTCTCATTTGCCAAGGCATCGAAAATCAGATGGGCTGGACACGTAATGAGATTTGGAGTTGACCGCTGGACTAGAGCCATTACCTCCTGGATTCCACAGGACTTCAAAAGACTATGTGGATGCCCACCTACAAGATGGTCAGACTTCTTTGTCAAGACCCTGAACAATCAGTTTCAGGCTATTCATGTTCCTAGAATGAACAGATGCCATTGGGATACACTAGCATGTGACAGGGACAAATGCAGACGTTACTGGCGCCCACTTGAGCAAATTGATGATTAACGGGAAGTCAAGTGATCAAGTGATTTCGGATAACTGGATGAAGAAAAGCAATGTTCTATTTTTTATTTTATTATATATTCTTTTGCTTTTTGGGTCATACCCAGCGGTGCTCAGGGGTTATTCCTGGCTCTGCACTCAGGAATTACTCCTGGCAGTACTTGGGGAACCATATAAGATGCCAGGGATCGAACCTAGGTCGGCCACTTGCAAGGCAAACGCCCTACCCGCTATGCTATCACTCCGGCCCCAGTAAAGCAGTTTTAAAGGACAGATCTCTAAACCCTTGGATCCAGACGATAGAAATAGAAGAAGGAAAGTGTGAAAAGAGATAGATGAGATGAAATGGGAACTCAGGTACATCAGTGGCAGTTACAAAATGATAGAGCTAAATATTCAAACTACAGAGTTAATAACACTGAAATTCCAAGATCCAAACGTTCATAAAAAGATTTTCAAGGTGCCTGTCAAGATGACACGTTTGGACTGGGGGAGGGGTGGAGGAGAGAGAGTCCAGAAACACTGGTGAAGGGATTGGGGATGGAACATTGGACGTCAAAAGCCACACTCTGAATAAGTTTGTGATTCCCGTTTTCTTTAGCACTGCACTGTCCTCCCGTTGTTCATCGATTTGCAAGAGCGGGTCAAGTAACGTCTCCATTTTGAGTCTTGTTGTGTGTTTGGCATGTGGAATACGACACGGGTAGCTTGCTAAGCTTTGCCCTGCAGGCGAGATGCTCTGGGGAGCTTGCCGGGCTCTCCAAGAGGGGCGGAGGAATTGAACCCAGCTCGGCCAGGAGGTCAAAGTGGATGCATTCCCGAGAAGAAAGCGCATGGATTATTCCCTGCCCGTCCGAATCCCCCGAGATACACACGCCCTGACTTCGGGGGGAGCGGCGAGCCATTGCCCATGGCTCACGGCGACCAAGGGCCCACGGCCCTCGGCCGACATCCCTTTTTGGAGCCAGCTCCAGAAGGCAAGGGGAGAGATTTAGAAGTCCAGAAATACCTTGGGGAAAAAAATCTATGTCCTCTTCCTTCTCGGGCCGGGGACCAGAAGCCCCCATGGGCACACTTCTTGAGTGCCGAACCAGGAATAAACCCTGAGCATCACTGGGTGTGACCTAAAAGGGAAAAAAAATGAGTATACAGTGCTTCCCTTTAATGATAAAGATCTCCGGCATCCCATATGAAACCATGGCCACATGGTTTCATGTGATGGATGACAATTATTTTGAGGGAATGATGGAAATTATTTCTGAGTGTGCATCCTAGAAATCCAGGAGCAACCTCTGAGCACGAATAGGTATTCCCTCCCCCAAAAACCCCAGAAACTGTCAGAAAAGTAAAGTAAATATCTATTTACAAACCCTAACGACAGGCAAGGACAACTTCCACAGGATGGCCTGCCTCCTTGCAGCAGACAATGAAAATGATAGGTGTCAATAGGATCTTGCTCCAATTGGGGGGTTGAGTCGCTGCCCCTCAAAGTGACTGGCGGTTCTATATTAGCTTGTCTACACCAAAAGCTGCAGGATAGAGTGCATCATGGCCCTGTGTTCGATGGATGGGAATGTCGCAGACTCCCTCCATTGGCAGGTTCCACACCCCCAAGGTCCACAGCCCGCACCCCTATTCTCAGCTCCATAACCAGGAAATGGTGCCCCATCATGAAGTTAGAGGTGAAGCTGCCCCCAAGAATTATGCACTCAGACCCATGACCCCATTCCTGCTAAATCCCACTATGTTAAAAAAAAGCTCCACATCCTCCTAAAGCCTCCAGAGCAAGTCGGACCCCAGGAACCACCTGGACATTGGGGGTGGGGGAGTGAGAAACAATTATGAGAGTACCCCACAAGTTTGCATGGCCACATCAGTTAAAGTATGGAGACTGGAAGCGACAGGTGCTCATGCCGTGCTGCAAATTGCACTTCAGTGTCCCCCTTCCACAGTAGGGTATCAAGTTGTCCTTTACACACGTGCCCTGTGGTGGCCTGATCCAGTCGACATCATCAGGAAGAAAAAGTGCACCTGGAAGACTCCTGTCTGTGACATCATCCCATTTACCAAGAAGCCTTAAATTGCCAGGTTCCAGGTGCAGAAAGATCATTATGCCAGCCCAGATGAATGTGCTACAAGGAGAATAAGCTTGGATAAAGAAGAGGAGAGGCAACTGCTGGAGTGGCCAGTCACACATTTCAGGAGAGTGATGTATGAAGTAGTCCCCTGATTTGTACTGGTCAAACATTGAACCAATGTTCTCAAACACACATGTCCACCAGGGAAAACAGAAGCAGGTTGATTCAAGGTAAAAGAGGCACGTAGGTTGTGAATGAGTCATGGGACAACGAGTTTCCAGGAAGCAGTCAATCAAGATGGGGTGAATGCAATGACTCTGAAGCCAGTACTAGAGATGCAGAAAGGAACTGGCCTAGCAGCCACCCAGAGAACTGGAGAGACATTGGACAGGACCAAAGGCTGGTAAGAACATCACAGAGCATTATATAGTGAAAACTCTAGCAGAGAACACGTGAGCAGAGAATTCTCATCTGTAAGGAAACCCCAGGACACAGTTTTAGAAACATGTTTTCAACCCAGATTATTAGTACTGTGGCCTAATGTTTGTGATGAAAATGGTTTCCCTGAGTTCCATCCCTGGCATCCAGAATACCACAAGGACAAACTCCTATGAGCTGCCAAGTATGTCATGAATTATATAAAACATACTTCAATAAATAAATCACAAGTGTCGAGCAACCCTAAGAATGGAGGCACATAGGAGCTAACAGGCAACAAACCGTACTCGATCATTTGGTAGACTTGGTCATTTGTACAAAACCAAAATGCTTTTAATCATTCTGATGTATGGAAGAGATTTTCCTGATTCAAAATGAAAACATTTTATCTTTTTTTCTCCTAGTATGACTGAAATTAGGAGGTTGGAATCCAGGAATGTGACAACCCTTTATTGACAGTCATCATAGCTGATGTTATACCCTGCTGAGATGGGAGTTTGGCCAACACTCCCAGGTTCCCAGAATTTGTAAACCATTTTTTTCAAGGGGCCCACTCCATCCTGTCATAGAACCATCAGAACTTCATACTGTCATAGAACCATCAGAGGTCTTTATGCAAAGTCAAGTCTATTTTAACTCTATCCAATCCACCCTATTAAAGAACACTGGCAGGGTCATTTTCCTATACTTTTCAGAAATACTTCTCCTCACTACTTAGGTAATTCTAATAAACATCCGAATAGAAGGAGTGCAGAGCTGATACAGTGGGTAGGTGCTTGATTGCACAAGACTGATCTGGATTCCAAGCCCAGATCCCCATAATGATACCTGTTTCCTCCCGCACAAGTATGGATGAGATCACAGCCAAGAATAAGGACTGAGGAAAGAAGGGATGGCATCTCGAAACATAACAAAGGAAGGTCCAAAGAGTGGAGGTTTCCCCATTTTTCCATTCCGAAGGATTCACTGCAGCATCCTGGATGATCTCTACCATAAAGCTCACAAAGCTGGGTCTGAGTCAAGCCAGAATTCTAGCAAAAAAATGAGACAGTGACATTTCATTGAGGGGAGGTTTTTATACCAGTTTATTCAGTTCTTATTTAATCAATTTCCACCTAGATTCCATTACCAAAACTCATTATTCACAAGATAACATACACAGCAAGTCTAAAGTTGGGATGCTGCCATAGTAATGGTAATCATTAGCACGCCAAGGCATGTGTAATCATCAGCAATTACCTTTCCCTCATAGTACTGAAGGCCACCAGAAACTAAGCACTTGCTACCAGGATGAGTTCTTTCTCAACTGTACTTTTGCAACCCCTCATCAACCATGTACAAGCAAAACTGTTATTTTTTGAAGGGGGTTAATTCTGACCCTAGGGATTATTATTAGGGGGTGGAGTCATTCAGTTTTAATTTGACTATGTTTCCTAAGGATTCAGAATAATATGAAGGCCATCCCACATTCTTTATACACTTAAGGGTTCTCGCCACTGTGTGTTTTCATATGCCTACCACGACCGGAGTTCTTTATGAAGGCCTTCCCAAATTCCTGACAAAATAAGACTTCTCTCAAGTATGATATTTATAGGGGTTTTAAGGCCTGATAAATGTGCAAAGGCCCTTCTACATACCTTACATGTATAAGGTTTCTCTCCAGTGTAAATTCTCCTATGTATAGTAAGCATTGCAGATGTGTGAAAGGTCTTCACACACCCTTGACATACAAAAGGCTTCTCTCCCGAAAGAGTTCTCCTTTGTACAGTGAGCACTGAGGATGCACTAAAGGCCGTCTCAAACTCCTGAAAAGCATAAGGCTTCTCTCCAATATGAGTTCTCATATGCCCAGTCAGGGTTGACTGTTTAGTGAAGGCCTTTCCACAAACCTTACATTTATGACGTTTCTCTCGAGTATGAATTCTCCTATGTACAGCAAGATGTGAGGATGTGCTAAAGGCCTTCCCAAACTCCTGACATATACAAGGCTTCTCTGCAGTATGTGTATTCATATGGCTCTTAACGCCTGAAAATTACCTTAAGGCCTTTCCACATGCCTTACATTTCTAAGTTTTCTTTTCATTGTGAAGTCTCCTATGTACAGTAAGATATGAGTATGTGCTAAAAGGCCTTCCCACACTCCTGACATACAAAAAACTTCTCTCCCGAAAGACTTCTTCTATGTACAGTGAGCACTGAATATGTTCTAAAGGCCTTCCCACACGCCTGACATACATAATCCTTCTCTCTAGTATTAATTTTTGTGTGATACAAAGGCCCGAGGGATAATCAAAGGTCTTCCCACAGTCCCGTCATGAATATGGTTCCTCTGCAGACTGACTTCCTGTGACAAGATAGGTTTGAGTACCAAGTGAAAACCTTCCCACCATCCTCACACGAGTAAGTTTTCATTCCTGTATGAATTTTCCTCTGGACAATAAGCTGTGAGAACTGAGTAAAGGCCTGTCTACATTCCTCAAATGCATGAACTGTAGTATGAACGCTCCTGTGTATTTTGAGGGGATGGTGAAAGGTTTCCCACAGTCAATACACATAAACGGTTTTTCTCCAGTTTGGATCTTTAAACTGTCCCAATGGGATGATACCTGACTCAAAGTTTGTTCTCCCTGGTAACAATCCTGGGGCTGGGGATTCTGTCCACACTGGGTTTCTAAGGGAATATCCTAGTGCCAAGGGCACAGAAACGCTCCTGCACATTCTTTAGTCTTGGACGGGGTCTGTCCATAGTGACTTTGCTTGTGGATCTGTCAGCATGAGGAACTCATTATACACGGTGCTCCCCTCCCACAGTCCTGGGGCAGTTGTGTCCCAAAACTGAGGACAACGGAATGGGAGGAGCTTTTCCTAGGAGAGGACTTCTTCAGGGTGAGGTTACTCTCTCTATTCTGATCACCCTTAGAAAACATCCCACCTGTCTTTCCATCCCCATGGGGTTGCAAAGTGATTGCTCACTCGAGACACTGTCACATAGCGCAGGATCAGAGACAATCCACTGGGCATGGCTGTAGAAAATGCACAGAATTGAAGGATTCACAGTCAATAATTTCTTTAATTTTTTTCAACTCAATGAACAGATGAATAAAATGGCCATAATGCTGTCTGAAAAACACTGGACAAGTAGTTTCAAGTAAAATAAAATACACCCGAGTTTGATTTTGGTTGTATCCAAGTGTGAGGCCCATGATGAATATGATCAGTCAAGGCTGCAAGTCCACAAAGCCAAGATGGATGACGGGGGCCACTGAAAACATCTCACCAGAAGTGAATCCTCTCCAGGATTAATGAGTTTTTCTGGTTCTTTTCTTTTTTGTAGATTACATTTATTTTGAGTTGGGCCACACCAAGCAGTACCAGGGATCATTGATGGTGAGTACAGGGGGCCAGCTGGGGTGCGGAGATGAAGCCCAGATTGCCCTTCTTTTGGAAAGCAAGTGTATTCCCAAACCACTATCACAAGTGGCAAAAGAAAGTTCTTTCAAACAATTAACTCTTGAGCTTACATTCGATCCAATGAAAAATCACTATTTCTTCAAATGTAAAGATTATCAATTTCCACCTGGATTCCATTACCAAAACCAAGTAGGAATTCTGGCTAAAAGGCTACTACAATGGGGAGAGCATTTAAATTGTGTGACAGAACCAGTTTGATTCGTGGCATACCACATGGTATCCTGAGAACTATCCGGAGTAATTCCTGAGTGGTGAGCCAGAAGTAACCTATCAGCATGCCTGTATGTGAATGATGAACAAGAAATAATAAAAATAACAGTAGTTATATCCTTTGATTTTAAAAAGACTGATTTTAGCCCCCAGTGAGACTACAGACCCTCGAATCCTAGCATTAGGCTGCAAAGTTCCTCTCTGCAGTGGCCGGAACGCCACCTTTCAAGTCATATTCTTGTTCCAATGAATAATCCTGCCAACATAATATTTATATTCAACATGCGGATCTTACCAACACACTTGTATTAAGTGATGCTCTCTAGAGTGGAAACGAAAAAAAGAGGGAAACACATGTCCTGGTGCCCAAGTCATTTTAGCTGCCAGAGCACATATGGGGTCATGTGGCTCTTGTGGCCTTCATGCCCATCAGAGGTGTATCCAGAGCACAGCTCCAATATGAACACCTGAACACCTCCTCTGTGGAATACAACAAACACAACAGAAAACAAAGCAACAGATAAAGTTACAGTACAGCGGTTTTAGGGTCTCACAAGCACTGCCAGGTGCAATGTCAAATGCAGAGCCAGGGGTAACCCCAGACAATCACTAGGAGTGACCCTCCCAACACCTCATAAAACAAAAAGAAACTGAAGTCAATCTTGAATCCACAGCACCTGATAGGGTCCCTGAGACCTGGCAGGATTGATCATTGAGCACTGAGTTTAGAGAATTCAGGAGCACTGTTCATTGTGGCTAAAGTCAAATACAACAAAACAAACAAGGACAAAGTGGCCACAAATAGCAGAAAGATGAGTACACGTGCCAGAAAATACATCCCAGGCCTCCTTCCTGAAACTCAAGAGACAGAAGGCCGCAGAAGCTTGTGCTTGTCTGTCACTGTGTCAGGTCACCACATCATTGTCCTCCCACCTGGGGACAGTGTGTCACATGGCACATCACCATCGTCTGCAGCTTCTGTAATGCCCAAGTATCAGCAGGAGGCTCTGTGGAAACCCCTGGAAAAGAAGTCATAGTCATGAGCGCCAGAGAGGAGCACAACCCAAAGCCGTCACTGGAAGTCCCTGCACTGAAGCTGGAAAGGCGCTGACCACCCTGAGGCATGTCTCACAGATGCCAGATCCTCATTCGCCTCCAGGGGACATAGAAGAGGGTTGGGATCCCGGCTGCCCATCTATCTCAGGGAAGGAAAAGCAAGCAGCTGACCTGCTGTCCTGTTTCTCATTCTAACTGAAAATTTTATAACATCTGAACAGACATATCTAGCTGACTTGCTAAAAAACTAAGTGTGCAGGGGCTCAAGAGATAGCACAGCGGGTAGGGCATTTGCTTTGCATGCAGCCGACCTGGGTTCTATTCCCAGCATCCCATATGGTCCCCTGAGCACCGCCAGGAGTAACTCCTGAGTGCAGATCTGGGAGTAACCCCTGTGCATCGCCAGGTGTGACCCCCTAAAAAATAGATAAATTGATTCATTTAAAAAAAACTCAGTGCGGAAGCTAGAAAAAAGAACACAGGGAAGGAGGGCACTGGCCTTGCACATGGCTACCCTGGTTTGAATTCCCGCATCTACAGGGCCCCTAAAGCCCACCAAGAGATTCCTGAATGCAGACTCAGAAGGAAACCCAGACTCTGACTACTGTTGGATGGGGTCCCAAAACAAAAAAACACGCTCAAGAAATGTGAGTTGTGTACTTAGTAGAAATAAGAACCTCTACTATTACAACTTTCTGGAATTTAACCAGAGTAAAAGCTTTTTTTTAATGGCCACAGAAATAGATCATTTGGTGCTTCAACCAAGTTTCAATCCCCATCAGACCAAAGGGTCCCCACGTCTTCATGGGGTAATCAATGAGCAGAGTCAGAAGTAACCTATTAGCATTACCAGGAGTGGCCAACAACCAAAAATAAAGCAATAAAGTTAGAGGCTGGAGCTATAGTCTCATAGCTTATAGGACTCACACATGACTGACCTGGGTCAGTCCCCGGCATCAACTGGGTATCTGAAGCAGCTACCACAGGGTATGACCCAGAAACCAAAAGATAAAAAAAAGAACTTGTGTCAAAGCCCAACAGGCAACTTTGTAAGATCAGGTTTTGGTTTTGGGGACAGCAGGGAAAGAACTTTGGGAAGTGCTGGGGACTCTGCTTTCCCAGGATTGGACTGTGGCAGGCTGTGTCCATGGCCAGGGCATGCATTCCTGGCCTATCTCTGACACTAGAAATTCAAATTCTATATAAATCCTGTGATAATGACACAGACTGGCTACTGGGGAGGAGGTCTTTGTCTTATCATAGAAGGGTACCCTGGGAAGGAATGGCTTTCCTGTGTTGATTGTGCTACCTCACCTGGGTGAAGCTGCTACCAGGAATGCTTGCAGGGTGGGCAGGAGACCTAGGCTGCAAGATGGACTGAGGAGAGAACACATAGGGGACAGAAGACAAGATTGAGGGGCAGGGTGAGACTGGAATGGGGAGTTTAGTGAAAATGGAACAGTTGTGTGTGCAGAATGGAGTAAATGGCAAATGGTCACCAACCAGCCTGGCCGGCCTGTTTTTTCCTTCGTGCGTCTATGCAACCTCACTCATTTCTTTTATGAACATAAAAAACTCACTTCCACATACACCTCTCTTCCCTGGCCTCAGAGCTCCATCTTCCAGCCAGATCATGACAGGTTTCTCCCCGGAAAGTCCATGACACTTAAAGGATTGAACACTGGGTAAAAAATCACATTTTTTACTTCTTTTATGCTGCAGAAGTTTTATATTCCATGTTTTATCCTGAATGCTCATTCTTTTTCTCTGCTCTCACATCCGGTGTGTGTGTGTGTTTCTGTGTGTGTGTTTACTTGTGAGTATGGTGTTTGTGTTTAGTTTTTGGGCAACAGCCAATAGTGCTCAGAGAGTATTACAAGCTCTGGGATGAGTGATCAGCCCTGGTAGGGTCCAGGGACCATATGAGGTACCAGGCATACATAGAATCTGGGTAGGCAGCTTGCAAGGCAAGCCCCATACTTGCTATACTCTGGACCTTTCTAAGTAAATTATTTCTAGCACACAAGGAGTGAGCCCTTGGCAAAGCTCCTACTCATCCCCAAGCCCTCTCAAAAAGCAAATATCTTCCTTCAAATATCTTAATTTACCAGCACAACTCAAAACAACAGCGGGGATAGCATTGCAAGGGAGAGATAAAATTTGCTCCTTGACTTTAAGAAGCACATATTCCTACATATTGTTTTTTCCTTTTTGGCTCATACCTGGCAATGTTCAGGGTTTCCTCCTGGCTCTACACTCAAAATTATTCCTGCAGTTGCTCAGGGAAACATATGGAATGCCAGGGATCAAGCCTGGGTTGACTACGTGCAAGAAAAATGCCTTACTTGTTATAGTATCATTACAGCCACAGAAGGAGATATTCTTTACTGGGAAAAAGAAAAAAGAAAAGAAAGTTAGAGCAAGAGACAGTAAAGTGGGGAGGAAGCTGCTTGCACACTGTCAACACGAGTAAATACCTGGCATCCCGTAGGGCCCACAGGAATTCCTGAGCACAGTGCCAGGAGGAAGCTCTGAGCATTTTCAATGTAGTACAGAAATTAAAAAAACATGATAATAAAAAAATGAGTTTCATTTTGGAAACCCACCCACCTGCCAGGTGGCCGCACTCATCATGGCAAACAATGAAAGAACAGGAGATAACTAAGTCTCATGGGGTGTGGTCCTGCCCATCAGAGTTTTGAGGTTTCTACCCTTGTGATGACCAAGCCAAAGGCTCCAGGTCAGAGAGCAGCACATCCTGTGTTGGGAGGGCAGGAATTCCAAGCCACCTATCCTTGGAAGGACCCACAAAACCAAGGCCTTGCATACTTAAAAAAACACAACCTTTACCTGCAATCATCACCCCAACAGCCTGGGACACCTGATCAGGGAGAGAGGAGAGATGCGGGAGGCTTTGCAAGTTGATGTGAGAGAGCAGAAATTCCTGATGTACAAAACCACCAACACTGGAATCAGACAGACAGTAAAGCTGCAGGGGGCTTTTCTCACTCACACCAATCTTCTGCATCCTGATGGCCCCCAGAGCACTCCAGGAACAATACCTGAGCCAGAGCCAGAGTAAGCCCTCGGGGTATCTCAGGGCATAAAAGTCCCTGAATTCCCCACACCAAAAATAGCCCCCAAAGGAAAGTTTCATTGGCAAACCCCAGTCACCTACAAATCCACTGTTCAGAATGGCTCCATCCCACCAGGGCAGCCAATGAGAAAGTAGAGCAGGAATAGTGTTCTATTGGCAATGGCAAGACACAATGGTGTCTTGCCATTGGGGGAGCTGCGGCTCTACCCCTCAAAGTGAATCTGGAGACTCTACAGCAGCGAGACCAGGGTCAAGATCCCAACAGGGGTCAGCAGGGAGGGTTGGGTCAGCCAAGCCCCCGCACTTAGCAGGTCCTGCAGCCCCAAGGCCCGTACCCCGCAGCCCCCCGTACTTAGCACAGCGCCAACCAGCTGCTGCCCCATCGCAGATCTGGGGGCAATAGGGGCCACAGAAGTCCCCCAGGATTACACACTCACACCCTTGACACCTGCACCCCAGAACAGGCCCCACTACACGCCCCAAGCTCCGCACCTCATCTGGATATGAGGGAACAAGTGAAAAACAAGCACGAAAGTGCCCCCGATCCTGGTGCTAAAGCGCCCCTCACGAAGCTCAGTGTGGAGATGGGTAGGTGCTGGGTGCTCACGGAATTCTGCTCCCAGCCTCCCAGAAAATTGGCTTCAAAGTCCTGCCTCTTTTCAGGGGCCCTACTTTGTCCTTTACCCACACCACGTTTCCAGGAATAGAAGCACCAGGAAGAGCCCACTGTGATGTCACTTCTGGTTCAGAAAGCAGCATTAAAGGGCCAGAGCCCAGATGTGCAGAGAAACATTATGCACACCCAGACGGGGGGAATGGGCTCGTATAAAGGTGTGGAGAGGCAATGCTGGAGTGGCCTGTCACACAGTGGGGCCTAGCAGGAAGTAAGGAGAAGTCCATTGTATTGGACAAACAATGAATGCTCTAACACACAGTCCATCAGGAAAAAAGCAAAGGGGGTTCATTCAAAGTAAAACAGGCAGATAGGGAGTGGGTGGAGCATGGGACAATTAATTTCTCTGAGAAGACATCAATCAAGATGGGGTGAAAGCAGTGACTCGAAGCCAGCCCTCTCCAGGAACTGCAGAGGAGCTGGCCTAGCAGCAGCCCAGGCAGCTGGAGAGATGCTGGAACAAAAGCAAAGGCTAATAAGAACATCAGAGAGCACTTTCAGTCACCATTCTACTCCTTGATAACACACGAGTAATAGACTCTCGCCAACAAGAAAAACCCAGGGGGCATTTTAAGAACAAAAATTAAAACACAGAGAGATAGTACAGTGTGTTAGCACCTGCCGTGAACTTGGTCGACCTGAGTTCCATCCCTGGCATCCCAAATGGGACCCAAGCACCACCAGGAGTGACCCTTAAGAACTGTCAGTTGTGCCTACAAACAAAAATATCACGATCACGATCCTCCTGTTGTTCATCGATTTCCTTGAGCAGGCACCAGTAACGTCTCCTTCTTCCTAGCCCTGAGATTTTAAAAGAGCCATTTCAGTGCTCTTTCAGGATTGGGAGACCCATCATTGTTACTGGCATTTGGCATCTTGAATACAACACGGGAAGTCTGCCAGACTCTGACATGCGGGCAGGATATTTTTGGTAGCCTGCCAGGTTCTCCAAAGGGAAAATAAGATAATAAGATGTCGTGTGGTCGCATCTGTGGCTGCGCACTTCTGGGATCTGGGTTTTATAGTTTCTGCATCTTGGCCATTGACGGGACCAACCTGACGCTGGCGGCAGCTGGTGGGTGTGACGCCTACCTACTGGAAGATGGAGGGTCTAGCTAGAGAAGGCCCAGTACCAATCTGAGTAGGCTTGAAGACCTTAGCCCCAGGACCCTCATGTCTGGGTTCCTCTGCCAATTCTTTCATGCATGAGGCCCGTTAGGACGTGTGGAGAGTGGTCCCAGCATGGCCATGGCTGGCTCCGGAGGTCCTCAGCTGCTGGGGCTCTGCTCAGGGTCGGGGAGGGGGAGAGAAACAAAATCCTCCCCCCTCCAAGGGGCCCCAGTGAGGACAGCCAAGCGCAGGGGCAGGAGACTGTGCTGTTCTCCTCCAGGAGCTGGGTTTTATAGTCTCTGCGTCTTGACCATTGATGGAACCAACCTGGCTCTGGCAGCAGCTGGTGGATCTGATGGCTACCTACTGGAAGATGGGGGGGGGTCTAGCTGGAGAAAGCCCAGTCCCAATACGAGTAGGGTTGGAGACCTCAGCCACGGGACCTGCATGCATGGGTTCCTCTGCCAGTTCTTTCATGCATGAGGCCTGTGCAGACCTTTGGAGAGTGGTCCCATCATGGCCGTAGCTGGCTCTGGAGATCCTCAGCTGCTGGGGCTCTACTCAGAGCGGGGCGGGGGGTGGAGAAACTCAATCCTCCCCCCCCTACAACCCCGGTAAGGACAGCCAGGTGCACGGGCAGGAGACTAATATATATATATATATATATATATATATATATATGGGCTGGAGCGATAGCACAGTCGTAGGGTGTTTGCCTTGCACGCAGCCAACATGGCCAACCCGAGTTTGATTCCTCCGCCCCTCTCGGAGAGCTTGGCAAGCTACCCAGAGTATCTCGCCCGCACGGCAGAGCCTGGCAAGCTACTCGTGATGTATTCGATTTGCCAAACACAGTAACAAAAAAAAGTCTCCAATGGAGACTTTACTGGGCCCGCTTGAGCAAATTTATGAACAACGGGAGGATGGTGATGTATACATATAATTAAATGAATGAAACTCAGCATATGGACCACCCTAGAATGGAGGTGCACATGAAGCTAACAGGCAGTAAACTGGACTGGTTATTTTGTGGCCTTGCTTGGCATTTTGGAGAGATCTCAATGGTGTTTACCATTCTGGTGAATATAAATTGTTGGAATTTTACTACTTCCAAGCAAAAGTTTGACCTTTCTTTTTCTCCCTCCACTACTGCTGAATTGAGGTCAGTGGATCCCAGGTATGTGACTGCTCTTTATTACTAGTAATCACAGTTAACTCGAATTGCCTATTGAGATGGGGGCAGATGTTGGTGAAACTCTCATGTTCCCACCATTTGTAAAACATTTAATTCAGGGACCTCTTTATCATCTCAAAGAACTGCCAAATGTCTTTCTATGCACAGTAAAGTCCGTGTAACGTCTCTATCCATCCTATGAAAGAAACTTGCCTAGGCCATTCTGCTAATTTGATAAAAGGTAAAGGCCCTCCCGTTGATCGAGCGGGCCCAGTAACATCTCCATTGGAGACTTTGTTGTTACTGTGTCTGGCATATTGAATACTCTCAGTGCTAGAACCTCCAAACAAGCTAATTTGATACTTCTTGAATTTTTTTTCCTTAATGGTTTTACAAAACTAATGGAAATCTGAATATAGAGAGTGCAGACGTGCTGGAGCAGAAAAGGTGCTTCCTTGCAAACAGCTGACATGACACCAACCCCAGGACCCCATAAGTTTCCCTGAGTCCCCCCAATCATGGACTACTGACCTTAGTGGCAGAATGATGGCCTGAGCACATCTCAGTGAGTGTCCCAAGAACACAACAGGAGGGGCCGAAGAATGAATGTTTGCCAGTTTTTCCTATTTCAAAGGATTTGCTGGGCATCATGGTTAATCTATCATGAGCCCCAGCAAACCAAACCAGGGCCTGTAAACTAAGCCAGAGTTAGAGCAAAGAATGAAACAGTGGTGAAAGTTGACAGCCTGAAGTGCGGGGAGGTTTCTGTACCTGTTTATTTAATTCTTATTTGATCACCTGCTTCCTGGCTTCTATCACCAAGACCCATTATTTACAGATTAACAGACACATCAAGTCCAATTTCTGGAACAGTGATATAGCTGCACCCGAGTGACAACAAGAAGTATTTTCCCCTTTTGTGCTGACATCATGCGAATGGTATCCCACACTATCAGGATAATTTCCATCTTATATCCACATTGGGCATCCCACATCCTTATACAAACAAACCATATATTACTGAATGGGTTTGGTATCAGGGTATCACTTTCTTGGGGTTTGGTATTAGGGCATCACTCATCCAGTATGAAATTAACATTGTCTACTAGGGCTTGAGTGGAACACAAAGGCCTTCCCACATTTCTTGACATGTGTAAGATTTCACACTGGTATGCATTTTCATGACAAGTAAGGCATGAAGATTCAAGAAAGACCTTTCCTTGTTCCTTACGCAAATAAGGCTTCTCTCCAGTGTGAATTCTAAGATGCACAGCAAAGCCTGAGTACAGATTTAAGGCCTTCCCTCATGCCTGACACTGATGAGGATTCTCTCCACTCTGAATTTTCATATGTTCAGTAAGTTTTGAGGACAGACTTAGGGTCTTCCCACGTGTCTGACATGCATGAGGATTGTGTCCACAATGAATTTTCCTGTGCTGAGAAATCTATGCAGACTGAGAAAAGACCTACCTATTCCTTAAAATCAAAAGGCTTCTCTCTAGTATGCATTTTCATATGCCTAGTGAAGGCTGAGGAATGAAGGAAGGCCTTCCCACATATCATACATATATAAGGTTTCTCTCCAGTACAAAATCTCATACTAGTAAAGCCTAAGGGAAGAGTGAAGGCCTTCTCACATGGCAGACATTGATGAACTTTCTCTCCACTATTTAGTAAGGCCCCCAGATTGAGAGAAGATGTTCCCATATTCCGTACAAAAATAAGGTTTCTCTGGGGCTTGAGCAATAGCACAGTGAGTAGGATGTTTACCATGCACACAGCCAACCAGGGTTCGATTCCCAGCATCCCATGTGATCCCCTGAGCACCGCGAGGGATAATTCCTGAGTGCAGAGCTAGGAGTAACCCCTGTGCATCGTGGGTGTGACCCAAAAAGCCAAAAAAATAAGGTTTCTCTCCAGTATGTATTTTCCTATGACCACAAAGATTTGAAGAAAGAGCAAACACCTTCCCACATTCCTGATATAGAAAAGATTTTTCTATCCTGGCTAAGGCTGGTGGTGTCAATGAAGCCCTTCCCACACTCCTGACATATATAAGGCTTCTCTCCAGAATAAGTTTTCCTATGCACAGTAAGCCTGAGAATAGAGGACTCTCACATATACAAAGCTTTTTTGCAGGATGAGTTTCCCTGTGATTCAAAGGTTTGAGCATAAAGGTTTCATCCCAGAACGTCCTGACCCCACAGAAATGAATGCCCAGAGTAGTTAGAAGGAAAGGACACAGGTCAACACCCTTGCTGCCACAGACCGCTCGATCGGAGTTCACCAGCCTGAGGGAGACCAGGTAAGGCGCAGGAAAGCAGAGGATTCAGTGAGTGACAGACAGACACCAACCCAAGAGAGGCTGAGTGCTGCTGCGAGTTTACTGAGTCCAGAGTTCCTTTTTTTAT
>JAOXYA010482808.1:0-16134 GCA_028565675.1 Sorex palustris | reverse complement strand
ACAAGTCAAATTTCTAATGAAAGAACTGCTTGGCTATAGGAATTAAGTATTATAAATATTGATATACATATTCCTAAATTATCCTTATAAGAGTATTGCCTCAGTTTATATTAGCACCAAAAGAAGTTGAGGATCCCTTGTCACAGACAGATTTATAGACCATGGAAAACTTGAACAGTATCAGACCAGAAAGATAATTTAATCCAACCCACTCAGCAAATGAAGTGAACCTATTTTGGGCGGAGTCATTTACCCTGTTTAATTCAAGGTTATTAAGTGACAAGTGTATCTCTAGCTCGAATATACAAGTTCCAGATGAACATAGTTTGTCTTTCAACACAAATCGTCTTTCACCAGGTCAATCCTGAGCCTCCTAAGGATAGCACTCTACTTAGCACTTCTATATTCTGGTCATGCCTGGGCACTGAAAAGCCCCAGAAGAAATAAAGACATTTTCTTTCATTATTAGCAATATATATTTCTTAAACTCAGGTTTTTTTCATTTGTAAACCTATTTTATCATTTAGGGAAGATATCAATGGGGACACTGCAGCTGGAATGTCTTGTCCTTCACAAAGATTTGCATTTTGATGGATTGATTAAAGAATAAAATCTCTGCACAAGACACATTTAGCGCTGTTACGATGGTTTGGCTAATATCGTTTTTACTCATTGATAGCAAGATAAACAATACTAATATTCTTATGAACTATTTCAGGAACAGTTGACAAATAAAACATCCCTATAAGGTGATCAAAAAAAAAAATCACTCACTTTGCTTTGGAGCAGGACCATGCCTTCAGTTCTGTCACTTAGACAAATAGAGACAGAGTCCCTTAAATTTTCTTAGGAGAGTAAAAGTTTATTCACAAGTCAGGAAACCAAGCTCTTCTTGCCTTTCCCAAGGCTCAGTAACTGACAGATGCTCTGTATCCAATTAATTTTCAAGACATGCTAACTTTTCAGGGGAGCTATTTCAAGGCCCTACTTCTACAGGCAGGTAGAATGCTAGTGGGTTTCCCTGAAACTACTATAGCTGCTCTCTTGCCTCTTTTCTATCAATTCTGGTGCCTTGGGTCTCAACTCTCCTTTCATTACAATGATATCAGAAGGTCCCCTTCTCTTATACTCTGGGGACTATCTTTAACTTTTGAATTTCTTTCTGCCTGGCTCTCTTCAGCTCCCCTCACTTCCCAAGTCTTACAAGAGCATCATCAATGTCTTCATCTCTAAAGTCTACGCAAGCCCTGGACTCCCAAGGCCTCCTCATTTTTCCTGTCTGCTGTCTTAACTCCTCCCTCTGCATTCTACTTGATCTCCTATCACTAGTCACTCTCACACTGTTCCATTGACAGAAAATATACTTGTAACCTTCTTGACCTCAACGTGTCATTAACCTACAATTCAGAGCTTCCAAATTCCCGTTTCTACTGCGTAGATTTCTGATACAACCTCACTGCTACTGTGGGCACAAACTGACTTCCTTGAAATGCAGCATTTCTAATATCTTTCTAGACAGAAAATGATGAAATGTTAAAGACCATTCATTATATTTCAATGACTGCAAAAGGAAATTTAAATGAAGGCAAAAGTCCCTCCAACAAAAACATTTTCTTTATAATTAGCAATATTCATTTTTTTTTTCAATATGCATTTCTTAAACTGAGGGTTTTTTTCTGAGATCAAGAGTGTTGACTTTAAAACACATTGGAAAATAACAAAGAAAATATATTTAAACTATTCTTGACAGTTTTTAATTTTTTATTTTATTTTAATTTATTATAGTTAATGCGATATATTTACAATGATGTTCACATTTACATTTCTTTGGTGCACAAAGTTACCTTACCACCACTGGCTGTTTTTTAATAGAAGCTAATCCTGCATAGGTGAAAGCACAGGGCAACTTGTATGCACCAGAACACACTTCCTGAGTTCAACTTCATGAAAAAATTTTAAATAATCACACATGTAAAAGCAAAAGCAAAATAGACAGTATCAGGAGTTGAGGGGAGGGAAACATAGGTTGTTGCTGTTTAATAAGTACATCTTATCAACTATGAAGTATTTGTAACTTCTGGAGACCTACTATGTTTCTATAGTTAAAATAAATATATTGTAAACTTAAAATTGCTTAGAAGATAGAGCTTATGCCAATGTTCTTACAGTTCTTACATTTTCTGTCTAGAAAGATATTAGAAGTAATAACAAAAAATGGTTATTAAACAGACTTCTTTGGCAATTGTTTAAAGTGAGACAAATATCAATATTTGTTCTTTTTTCCTGATAAGTAGTGTGCTAATTGTCTATGATGAGAACAATCACTGATGAATAAATGTGTCTATAAAAGTATGTCCCCAGGAATCAATGCCCAGTTGTAGGAAAGGGAGCAAGACAGGAAAGTGCTGAATCACCTGAGAGTAGCAAGTCCCTGGCACCCGCTCTCTGGTTCCTTCAATCCCAGAAGGTGAGCCAGATTAAGGACACTGGGCATTCCAACAGGGTCCCCTCAACTTCCGTCCATCTGGACCTGGGCTTTGATAAACAACTTAAGCAGAAGCATCTGCCCTGAACTCTTAGCCCCCTATATTTTCCCAATTAACCCTATACTTTTCCATTCCAATTTTCAGTTGATTCTTCACCACACCTCAGAAAAAAATATAATATAAAGCAGAAGTTTGCCCATTGCTGGTTTAAAATACAGATACCTTATCCATACTCCCAGACTCCTGGCTTAATTTACATGAGTATACCTATGTTGATTATACATAGGATTTAAAATAGAGGTTTATCAAAATATTCATAGACATATGATGAACAATGGGAGGACAGTGATACAGTGATGATTAAAAAGGAAAGAATTAAAATAATAAAAATGACCATATTGAACTACAAAGACATAAAATTAGCTACTGATGACTAGATTTGACATTATTACAAAAATTACATAAAAAGCAGTCTAATTTCTTTAATCACAGTTTATTTTTACAAAGTGAAAAACCTTAAAATATTAAGAGCCATACATAATTTATATTTTGTTTATAAGGTAATATCTTAAATTGCTAAGGTAAACTTTTTACTCTTATTTTGCATTTAACACTTTATTTTTTTGTTCATTCATCACTTAATACTCACTTCTACTGCACACCTATTTTTCAGATCATTTGACATATTCTGCCAAGAGCTAAAACTTACTGCTATAAAAATTTAATTTTCTAAATATGCTTTTTGGGAGCAAAGTACTCCTATAAATAGAGTTTTCCAGTACTGAAATTAATAGCAAAGTTAAAAATTCTTCTAAAATTGCAATTGAGGTTCTAGGTATGTGACTTCAGTGGTTGGGCACAGGCCTTGAATCTTGAAGGCCATCCAATGACTGGGGTGCAATCCCCTTGGATTGAACCAGCATTCCATATACTCCTCAACACTCCCACCTTTCCCAAAATCAGCAACAGCTGGAATAGGCACAGAAAATGATGTTATTTCGTGTTAATTCAAAGAGGGATTATAAAATTCTGTTTTGGTAGCCACGTGGTTTAATGGGATTAAGTTTCAATATGTTCATGTTGAATTTAAAAAGGGGACTGTTAGATATTATTGATAGCCCATTTTTGACCTTGATGTTGAATATTCAATTTTTTAAAATTTATCAAGCTGCTATATGCTAATTTTTTCTTCAATGTGCTTTAAAAACAAAATAAATCTACTTTCAGCAACTTACAAGTATTTCATACAGTATTAGTAATTATTTTCATCATAGTGGACTTTAGATCTCAAGAATGAATTTATTTTCTAACTGAAACTGTTGGATGGTTCTCAGGTAACTGGGATAGAGTGTTGCTATACCAAGCAGAAAAATACTTCCCTGTGAACAGGGAAATCCCCAAGAGACTTTACTCAGCGGTATCACCTGTGCCTGTCCATCCAAGAAGCAGATGTAGCTTATTTAAGAACCAGTTGCCATGCTCTATTTATGAAGACACTCCCACATCCACCGACTAGATTACCTTTCTTTCCTCTTTTTCCAGGATATTTCCAGAGCTCTTGATCCTATTTCAATACTGGTTGTTTGTTCTGCTTCAAAACAAACATATAGGCCCCCTATTGAAGAAGCACTCAAGCATGTGGAAGGGCGCGCAGGCGCGCGCGCGCACACACACACACACACACACACACACACACACACACACACACACGTGTTGACTCTATTAGCTTTTAAATGTCTTCTTTTTCTTTATATACTTTTTGCCTTTTAAACAACTGATTCATTTTGTCCACTTCTCATAGTTTCTAGTTTATGTTTGGGTATATTCTAGACAGGCCCAGGAAGGGAATTTCCCATCTCCAACCTCCTTTTGTTTCCCTCCCTCCTCTACTCCCTATCTCCTCACCTCCCCTCCCCTCCCTTCTCCTCCCCTCCCTCTCTCCTACCCACCTCTCCTACCGTCTATCTTCTCTCCTTTTCGTAGCCCCTCCCTCCCTCCCTCCCTTCCTTCCTTCCTTCCTTACTTCCTTCCTTCCTAAAAGAAGGATCATTTTTTTTTATACTTACACTATGTTCTCCCTGGATCCCTCCACCATTATTCCAAGATGTCCTCCCCTAGGTCCTCCTACCTTGGCATCCTTAGATTACAATTATATTGATTCTATCTCACTCTGATAGTTGGAAATTATTGATAATGGGAAATGATAAAGTTTCTTTTAATCCTGCACTTCACTGTTTATAGTCTGATGTTTATCTGATGTTTATCATTTGCTGTTTATCTTTCTCTTCCTGATTCACTGTACTAAGCATGAGTTCTACTATTTCCATCCAAGTTGTAGCAAACTGCAAAATTTCATTTTTACTCAGAGCTAGTGGTATTCCCCTTTGTATATATACCATAATTTCCTTTTTATTTTATTGAGATTCTGTGATTTCAAATGTTATTAATGCTGGTTTCTCAAGCACATAATTCCAATACCACCTCATCATCAGTGTACTCCCTCCCTCACTCAAGTATCCCCACATATCTCCCTTTCAATTCATTGTGTGGGTCAGTTCTCCCATTATGTTGCCTTTGGACCTCTGTTGCTACCTTGCTGTGTATATTTAAGTCCCACATATGAGAGGGATCATTTTGCACCTCTTCTTTTCTGACTTCAGTTAGCTTGGTCTTGTTGTCTAGTTCTCGCTCTCAGAGAACCCAGTAGGCTACTGAGAGTATCCTGCCCACATGATAGAGTCTGGCAAGCTCCCTGTGGTGTAGTTGATATGCCAAAACCCAGTAACAATGATGGGTCTAATTCCCCTGATCCTGAAAGAGCCTCCAATGTGGCACTTGCTAAAATCTCAGGGCTAGGACAAATGGAGACGTTACTGGTGCCCGCTCGAGGAAATCGATGAACAATGGGATGACAGTGATACAGGTCATATCCTTGAAGACTCCAGTGAGGTCAGACTCTGGGAGAATGCTCCTTTTGGAAAGTCAAGCTCTTGGAAAGTACATTTTCTTCAGTATAAATTACAGTACTAGATTTGATGTCAAGGTCTTTTGACTTAACCCTTATCAATGGTGTAAAGGTCTAATTTCTTACTTTCTTTCCCTCTTTATTTTTTTGAATGTGACTATCCAGTTTTCCCCAGCACTGATTGAAGAGGCTATTGTTGCTCTATTACATGTTTCTAGGCTCCTTGCTGTAAATGAACTACTCATATATTTGAATATCTCTGGGCTTTCAACTCTCAGATTTCATTGATCTGAGAGTCAGTATTTGTTCCAGTTTTAATCACTGTAGCTTTTTAGAAAATATTAAAGTTTGGGGGAATACTCCTCCTCCTATCTAAGGACTGTTTTGGTTATTTTAAAAGTATTATGGTTCCACACAAATGTTAGAAGAATTTGTCCTGTCCTTAAAAACTGTTATGGGAATTTTGATTGCATTGGATCTGTAATTACCTTTGGTAAGATAGTAATTTTGACAGTTTTAATTTTTTTATCCAGGTCCTTATGTCTTTTTTCCTTTCAAAAGTGATTTACAATTTGTACTTAATAAGTGTTTCACTTCCTTCCTTATTTCTTAGATATTCGATTTTAATATAATTCTTTTTAAAATTTTATTGAATCATTAATATAATTCTTAATGGAGTACTTTTAAAAATAAAGATATAGAACTTTATTTAAGAATATTATCTAAGTGTCAACTAAGAATGCAATAGAATTTTTGTATTGATTTTGTTGTCTGTGACTTTTCTGTATAAAATTATAGTTCCTGGGCCACAACCAATGCTGCTCAGGAGCTATTCTTGGTTCTGTACTCAGGAGAGTCCCCTAATGATCTCAAGAGAACATGGGATTTGTCAGGAGTTGAACTGGGTTGACCACAGGAAGCAAGGCAAGTACCTTATCTCCTGCACTCCTGTCTCTCTAGTCCTCTCTGTGGTTAATTTCCAATTTAGATTGCTATGATCTGAATGGTACTTGATTTTATTGCTATTTTCTTGATTTTTTTCTTTTGGGGTCACACCCAGCGATGCATAGGGGTTATTTCTGGCTCATGCATTCAGGAATTTCTCCTGGAGGTGCTCAGGGGATGCTGGGAATTGAGCCTAGGTTGGGCACGTGTAAGGCAAATGCTCTACCCGCTGTGCTATCATTCCAGCCCCTATTTTCTTGATTTTTATGGAGACTTCTTATGTGTCCTAGCATGTGGCTAGCATGTGGTCAATCCTTGAGAATGATCCATGCACTCTGTAGAGAAGTGTATGTGCTTAGCTTTTTGGTGAGGGTGATCCATATAAAGAATTTTCTATTCCATATCTTTTATTGCATACTTTGAGGCAAACTTTTCTTATTTATTTACTTATTTATTTATTTATTTTTTAAAATTTTTATTAGTGAAACACCATAAGGTACATTGTAGACTTACAATTTTTGTGCTTGGGTTTCAATTATACAATGATCAAATACCCATTTCTTCAGCAGTGCCCATTTTCCACCACCACGGATCCCAGTATCCCTCCCATCCCCCCATCCTCCCCATCCCACGCTGCCTCTGTGGCAGGGCATTTCCTTTTGTTCTCTCCCTACTTTTGGGTGTTGTGGTTGAGGCCACCTTTTCATAATGATTATCTGTCCAGCGATCTATCCAAAGGCAAGACTGTGCTATTAAAAATATCATGTGCTATTGTTTTGCTGTTGGTACTTTCCTTCAGGTTTGCTAGGAGTTGCTTTATGTATTCTGATGATCCTTCATTTGGCACATATATATTAAAGAGTGTTAACTTTCCTTTTATCATTAAATAATGTTGATTACAGCCTACCACTGCCAAAATATTCTGTCAGGAACATGTTTGACTCTCTTTGACAGAGCTGTTCGCAAAGTGTGAAAGAGTCAAATGCAATGGCGTTTCAAGAAGCAGTTACCCAAACAGCCTCTACCAAGTAGCTGCCTAAACTTTTTATTAGTTCTATATTTATTTCTCCCTGGTTCCTGACAATTGTCTACAAATTAACATATATGTTAAAAATGGTAGCATGGCAGCATGGTCCTCCCATTGTTCATTGATTTGCTTGAGGGGGCCCAGTAATGTCTCCATTGTGAGACTTGTTACTGTGTTTGGCATATTGAATATGTCACGGGTAGCTTGCCAGGCTTTGCCATGTGGGCGAGATACTCTTGGTAGCTTGCCAGGCTCTCTGAAAGGGGCAGAGGAATCAAACCCAGGTCAGCCAAGCCAGCTGCATGCAAGGCAAACGTCCTACCGCTGTGCTATTGCTCCATCCCATGTTAAAAACAAAGGTTCAATATACACAGCTGTAGCCATAGGGTGATAAGAATCAGCAAATACCTCCAAAGTGCAGCTATGAAATTATGGTAATCTGTTCTGCCTTAAAAGGAAGTTTTCTGCTAGGCTGAAGCTTCCCAATCTCCATTGTCTAAACTTATTTTGTCTAGGAAAGTGAAATCCAATCTGACCATGACCTGAGGTTTTTATTAAGGGATGATTTCCTACACACTCTTTTGTTGTTGTCGTTGTTGTTATTGTTTGAATTTTATGTATTTATTTAAAATTTTTATTTTTTTTTGTTACCATGAGATACAGAGGTACAAAGCTGATAATGGTTGGATTTTAGTCATACAGAGTTCCATCACCCATCTCTCCATCAGTGTACACTCCCCATGACAAATGTCCCCAGTTTTCCTCCCACCACCCTTTCCACAGCCTATTTATATGGCAGACACTTCTTTCTCTCTGTTCTCTGTCTCTGTCTCTGACTCTCCCCCACCCCCCACCTTTTTGGGGCATTATGGTTTGCAATACAGGTACTGAGAGGTTATCACGTTTGTTCCTTTACCTGTTTTCAGCTCACAGTTCTTATACAGAGTGATCATTTTCAACTACCTTTGTCATTGTGGTCCCTTCTCTATCCCAACTTGCCTAGTTCCCCAGCATTTTAGGTAGGCTTCCAACCCTGGATCAATCCTTCTGTTCCTTGTTTCTACTGTTCTTGGGTATTTGTGTCATATTATGTTGTTCTTTTTATATCCCACAAATAAGTGCAATTATTCTCTATCTATCCCTCTCCTTCTGAATCATTTCTCTCATGATATTCTTCATGTCCATCCATTTATAAGAAAATTTCATAACTTCATTTTTTTCTAACAGTTGCATAGTATTCCATTGTGTAGATGTATCCTGGTTTCTTTAAACAGTTTTCTGTTCTTGGGCACTCAGATTGTTTCTAGATTCTGGCAATTGTGAATATTGCTGCAATGAACATAGAAGTGCAGATAGCATTTCTGCTGTGTTTTAGGGGTCCTGGGATACATTTCCAGAAGAGGTATTGCTGGATCATATAGAAGTTAAATTTATAGCTTTTTGAGGAATGCCCATATTATTTTACAAAAAGACTGAACCAGTCAGCATTCCTACCAATAATGAAGGAGAGTTCCTTTCTCCCCATTTACACCAGCATTGGTTGATCTTGTTCTTTTTGATGTGTGCCAGTCTCTATAGTGTGAGATGATATCTCCTTGTTGTTTTGATTTGTGTCTTCCTGATGATTAGTGATGTGGAGCATTTTATTCACGTGTCTTTTGGCCATTTGTATCTTCTTTGAGAAAGTTTCTGTTCATTTCTTCTCCCCATTTTTAAAATGGGGTTAGAAGTATTATTTTCTTGTAAAACTTTACCAGTGCCTTATATATCTTGGATATTAACCCTGTGGGCTGTCGTTGTATATTGGTCACTGCTTCTTTTGAGATACAGAAGCTTTTTAGTTTAATGTAGTCTCATTTGTTTATCTTTGCTTCCATTTGTTTGGTCAGTGCTGTTTCATCTTTAAAGATTCCTTTAGCTTCAATGTTGTGGAGGGTTCTGCTCACATTTTACTTTATGTACCTTATGGATTCAGGTCTGATATCAAGGTTGTAAATTCATTTTGATCTGACTTTTGTGCCTGGCGTTAGACAGAGGTTTGAGGTTTTTTTTTTCCATTTAGCTGCCCAGTTTTCCTAGCACCACTTGTTGAAGAGGCTTTCCTTGACCCACTTTATATTTCTTAATTTTTTTAGATCAAAGATTAAATGATCATGTATTTGAAGGTCAGTGTCAGAATATTTAATTCTGTTCCATTGATCTGTGGGTCTGTCTTTATTTCAGTACCAAGCTGTTTTAGTTACTACTGCTTTGTAGTACAGTTTGAAATTGGAGAAGGTGATGTTTCCCATCTTCTTTGTCCCAAGGATTGTTTTAGCAATATGGGGGGGTTTGTTGCAGTGGGTGGGACATTGGGGCAGGTGTTTTTATTTTATTTTATTTCATTTTTTTAATTGATTCACGATGAATTACATAGTTACAAAGCTGTTCATGATCAGGTTTCATTCATACATTGATCCAACTTCCATCCCTCTACCAGTGTCGATTTCCCACCACCAATGACCCCAGTTTCCCTGCACCATCACCTCTCCCTCCTCCCATCCCTGCCCCAGCCTGCCTTTATGACTCTATTGTTTTTTAAAGGCAAATTAATATTGTCAGTGGTGTGCTGACTTTTCATGGTGTGCTTTTCAGTAGTTGAAGATCACGTTGGTTTCTGGGTGTGGTTCTTTTAGGTGATGGCACTCTCGACCTGATGTCCGTTATTGGTGCTACAACAAACTACCAATAAGAGGATTAGTTTCCCAATGCCTAATAGATCACAGGTCCCAGCTGGCACAGACAAAAGACAGAGACAAGTAAATCAAATAGGAGAAGCATATTGGAGTGCACTCCCAGATGGAACTCTATAAACCTTGGGTGAGGCTGTGGTAGAGTCATGCCCTGGGAGAGACTAAGTGGGATTTTTAAGTTGTCTTGGGTGAGAAAATGGAACACAGGCCAGTGAAACCATGGGCCACAAGTCCTGTCTTCCTTCTAGGGGCAAGATGATCTCTGATTCTGGGAATGTCACAATTTCATCTGTCTGCTGCCACTGCTTTCTGAGCAAACCTTACAGTTCCTACAAAAATCCATGTCTTTATGGTATCCTAATGTGTAAGTTTCATGGGATCGAGACTTCACAAATTCCATGAAATGTCTCATGCTTCTTCATTTCTTGTTGGATGTTAATCGTTTGTTGATATAATAAAAGATCAAGATGGCAATTGTTTTGAACAAATTTAAGTTGAATATCATGCTTGTTTTTCTACTTCATGCCATGATAATTTGTTAATTATAAGGGCCTGCAATAATACACACTGAAGTAGAGTTACAGAAAGTATAGATCAGTATATAGAAACATCTTAACTTTGACCAGGTATATGACCCCTATTCAGTGCTTCTAGTTGGGTCACAATTTGCTTATCTAATGGGATTTTGAGTTGACAATCTTGAGTGATGTCTTGCTATAATCCAGATTACTAAATCAGACAGAGAGTGGTTAATGAGGAGAGCCCAGTACAAATGTTAGCTTTCTGTTGAGGTGAATAGGTTATATATGTATAATACTACCAGTAATGGCAGAGAATTATGGACGATTATAGATATCATGGCTAAAAGTAGATGCTCTAGGGTGTTAAGCTCTTTTTGATTTTTGAGTATCAGTTCTGCATGTTTTTCAAGAACTCTGCAGATGAAATTAAGTACCCTACTTCCAGTCATTTTTGTGCCTCAAAAGGGACCCATCTCTCTCCTTGAACTTAATACAGGTTGGGTGGAAGGGTAGACAGCTATTTAGTGTGAAACAACTAAACAAATTTGTTTCTCCAAAGGGAGAGAAGTCAGGGTTTTACTCATTTTATTGGGAGTCACATCAATTATTTTCCTATTAAGACATAAGCATATCCTCATTCTCTACATTATTCATTCCCCTGGCCTTACTGGGTGCCTTCCACTAAGTTAAAAAAAAAAAACCTGTGGGGGCTAGAAAGATAGTTCACTGGGTAGAGCATTTTCCTTGCACATTTCA
Organism: Sorex palustris; assembly: GCA_028565675.1. Lineage (NCBI taxonomy): Eukaryota > Metazoa > Chordata > Mammalia > Eulipotyphla > Soricidae > Sorex > Sorex palustris. The sequence goes on along the minus strand of JAOXYA010482808.1, from coordinate 4,702 downwards.
ACCCAGGTTTGATTCCCAGCACTACATATGGCCCCCTATCACTGTCAAGAGGGTGCCTTGAACACAGTCTGGAGTAAGTCTTGAGAAACTTCAGGTGGGGTCCAAAAACAAACAAACAAAAAATCCAGTGAAGTTTTGTGAAATTATAGGTTGATTGTGCATATTTTTGTGCAGCTGAGTCCTTGAGAATCAAAATTCAAAAGTTTTAAAGTAAGTGGTATAGTATTTAAGCCATTAATTTTGTTTTGTTTTGGTTCCTGGGAAAGGAAGTGGGCATTCCAATACCTCCCTTCTTGTTTTAAAGAAGTTCAAACAAAGGGTGAGCAAGGTTTGTATTTGGAGATTTTACTTCTGATGTCAATATGACTTTAACATTTCAAGATTCCTTATACATACACACACACAGATGAATGAATACAAATATAGAGGAGGGCATACATACATACATACACATAATTGACCAATTAATTCCAATAATTTTTTTGTTTCTTTAAGAATGGTAGGAGGGTAGTCTAGTTGAATAGAGAGGGCTGCCTCCAGGGCAGATTGTGCCCTGTGGCTGATTGAGACTACCTAGTGCATTTGACCTTCACACTGTTCCCAATATGCTTCTTAGGAAAGCAGGCCAAGCCAGCAAGTTAAATCACAACTATCTCACTGTGCTCCTAAAATAGTGAGATCATTTTCAGCTCTCCTACCTCAGAGGGAGGCAATTAACATAAGATATGATTTACACTTGCTACAGGATATAGGTCAAAAGGAAGCATTGTTTAAACCAGTAAAAGTAAACAGTTCAAATAATAGCATAATAATAACATCTTGAAGCAGATCTCCTTTGCATTTTCTACTGACAGTGAAAAAACTAATGCCTCAGCTACTTCCTGGCTCTTAATTTGCCTCTGTATGTCCTCCTGTGGTCTGTTCAAATCTGTTAAGGGGAGGGGAAAATGTGTGGGCCCATTTGGGAGTATCACAAAAAATATTCACTCTTCATCAAATGTATGGTCATTCAGAAAAATGGTCACTTTTTGTTATTAGGTGACTATTTCAGTCCTTTCTGAGTTTTACAGTATCTTTCACCATCATTGGAACACTGAGTCTTATGGTCCTATTCTTATTTTTATGGATGCTTTCATTGTTCTCTGGTCCTAATTTCACCCCAGACTGGACTGTCTATGAAGAGCAAAATCATTGCTACTATGGACCAAATCAGTATAACTTCGTGGTGGGGCAGGGGGAAAACATATTCCATTTGGGTATGTCCTGCTTTTAATGCCCACCCTATTTTCCAGATTTTTGTGACAAAATCATCATGATCTGCTAACCAAGGGCAATGCTATTTGAACAAATAGTCGTTCTGGTTAGAGGCACCAGCCGCAATACAGAGGGCCTGAATAACCCAAATATAATATTTGGCTAGATTCAATGAATTTCCAATTTTTCTTATTTATTATTATATTTTATGTTTCTCTGTTATTAACCTATAGTTATAAATCGTTATATAGTTTCTTTTTCTCATACCTGAGATGTTATCTGGTGTGCCTTTGGTATTGTCCTGGAATGTTCTCTATGATGATACTTCTTTATCCAGGGGATCATGTAGGGATCAGTGCCTTGGTCAAACTCCCCAGGATCTTTTCTGCTTAGTTGCATGTTTGTACTCTCCATTCCCTACACTAATTTTACTCAGGGTACTGCCTCAACCCTGAGGTTTAAATTGGGTGGGTGGGAGGGCGGTTGTGATTTCTCATTGTCCTATTCTGCTCTTTTATTAAACTTCTTAGAATTGAATATTTTTTGTGGATTAATATGGCCATTCCCTTCTATTTTAGCCTACTATTTGCCTGTATGATTATTTTCTAGCCTTTTGCTTTGCACCCGAGTTTATATGGTAATTTAGGTGTGTGTTTTCTAGGCAGAAGGTGGTTGGTTTCAGTTTCCTGATTTGTCTTGTCACTCTGTGTGTGTCTTTTGCTTGGTGAATTCAGATCACTGGCATTTTAATAATTATTAATTATTAAAATAAGAAAATTTAATGTCATCTTTTTAATATAGGTTTTGGATGTTGTTGTAGTTAACCCTTTTTTTCTTTATCCTTTTATATGAAACTCTTTAGCGCATATTGTTGTAATGCATTGTTTAGTAACCAAGAGTTTCTTTAGTTGCTCTTTGTTAGTCAAGTTTTGTATTACAACGTCAAATTTGAAACCTAGTGGATGAAGTATTTTTGTTTAGGTGCCTATTCCATTTAATGTGTTGGATATATGATACAATTCACTTTTAGCCTGTAGGGTTTTCTCAAAAGTTCTGTTATGAGGGTTCCCTTATAGATAATTTTTTAGGCTTCGCTTCCAGCTCTGAGGATAGTGTCACTCTCTCTGGCTCTTATTAACTTAATTACTACATATTTTTTCTTTTTTTCTTTAGTGTTATTATGATTGGTACTCCTGGAAATTCCCAGATATGGAAGTCTAGGTTGATGTTTAAATTGTTTTTTTTCCTGTTTAATTGTTTTCACCAAAGCTTCTCCCCTTCTCTTTTTAAATTTTTATTTTCTTTCTGGGTCCCCTATTATTTGGATGTTATTTCTTTTCAGGCTGCCCCATATTTTTCTGATTTTTTCTTCTTTTTAAATTCTGTTTTTCCCTTGTTTTGTTCTTTTTTTGCTGATTTTATTCATCTTTTCTTTTAGTTCACTGATTTATTTCTCTGTTTGTATCATTCTACTTCTAATTACCTTTTTGTGATTTTTGTTTGTATGCTTTGGGCCACATTTGCAGTCCTCAGTGGTTTCTCCCAGCTCTGCACTCAGGAATCACTCCTGTTGGTGCTCATGGGACCATATGGGATACTAGGGATTGAACCCAGGTCAATCACTTACCAGGTAAGTGCCCTACCTTCTGTGCCTTCACTCTGTTCCAGCTCCTATTGTGGTTTTGTTGTTGTTGTTATTTTCCTTTTATACTATTCAGATTGACAACTTCTGTTTGCTCTTTTCTTAGGATTTCTTCAGCCTGTTGGAACTCTCTATTGCTTTCTTCAACTTAGTAAGCATTCCCCCATTATTCCTTCTTTGTCCTCCATTACAACTTCTTGTCCGTTAATGAAAGTGGATACCTATCATTATGACTGAGACTGCAGCTCTTCAGATGCTGGACTCGGGAGAGATCCTGAGAATGTTTGATGGCTGAGGTTTCTGGGGATCCTGGTACAGGTCCTAATTGGGGAGAAGGTGGTGAGGACAGGTAGGGCTAGGTTGCATATCGAGTATTGTGGCACCTTTCATCCATGTTTCACTATTGCGGCATCTTCCATCCATGTTTCACTATTAACAGATATTTATTTGTATGAGACAGAAGTCATAAAGTCTTGTTTAAAGAAGGCTTAGTCAATAGCAAAATTTTAGATCTTCCTTCCTAGAGTGCTCCAGTGGATTTTTTTAATATGTCATTAAGTCATAGCAAGAGTCAGAATGGGTAAGATTGGCACAAAGGGACAATTGTGAAAGGGAGAAGGAAAATAAATGATCTCACATGCAAGCATGTTTTTAAGTAGATCAAGTTTAAGCAAAGTGCATGTCAAAAGTGAATGTTTGTAAATTACCTGAAAACTATTTAATCCTTTGTTCACTTCAAAATACTCCATTTACCTTTAAGAATGTGCAGAGTTAGTTTGAAGATTGCAAGCCCAGGTTAAGTGAATCATTGTATTTCCATGTTCTGAATACAATGACGAGCATGACCAAAAGAGACATTCTTTTTCTTTACTCTAGTGACACACTCTATTGTGGCTGCCTTCTCCTATTACATGACTCCTTATTGCAGTGACAACAGTTGTCTCATATGTGACTTGAGGTTTTTCACTTGCCACTTACTTCTAGGATTTTCTATGTCTTTGATTTTAATTGTAATGTGACTTGATGTATATACTTTTGGATTTATTTTGTCTGAAATATGTGAGCTTCCTGGATCTGAATATTCACTTCCCCAGTTTGGAGAAGTTCTCTTGTTGCAGATAGAGAGAAGGGGGCAAAGGGCGCTGATAATGTATATTGAGATAAACACTGTCTGGAGTGTAAACAAGTACAAAGAAGGAAGCCTTTGCTTGCGATACAGGATCCAACTGAGGAGACTAGGACACCTTTAACATGCAGAACTCCAGACCCAGGGAATGGTTGGGCTCTCTAGGAGGAGAGACTGCACTGCTGGGACAAATGCCACAGTCTAAATATAAAATAAGACCATCAGAAACTCTATGTTAGCTCTCTTGTCAATCATCCTAGGAACTGGCCTGTGGCAGGGGTAATTTGGAAAAACTTTTCACAAACTTACTTGACTGAAAAAAGGGTGCACATTTGCCCACATTCTGAGATGCGTATTGCCTTACTTCAGGACCTATTCAGCACACGCAAAAATTGTCTGCGTCTCTACTTGGATTGTGTACTTCACATTTTTTCTACTCTGGAGAAGCTCATGTTCTCTCTTGACCATGCATATCTCTCTCAGTCTCTGTCTCTTCTCTCTCCTTTAATTTTATAAAACAAAATATAAACTTGTTTAATTCATGATTAATTCACAATTATTGTCCTCCTGAAATTCTTTTCTGTGAGGTAATATAAATTACCTCAAAAAACCGCCTTTCTTCGAACACTCTTGAACTTATTCGCCAACGTGGCTTGGCACATGCCTCAGGCAACCACAAA
>JAOXYA010482784.1:0-16135 GCA_028565675.1 Sorex palustris | reverse complement strand
CGCCGCCCTCTCGCCCGGGTCCCCCGCGGGGCGCCCCGCTACCTGGCGCGGCCGCTGCGCTGGGTCCCCGCATCCAGCACTGGCCGCAGGGACAGCGGCCCCTCCTCTCCCGGGCCGGTGTCAAGTGCCTCCCCCCCGCAGCCCGCCGAGCCCCCGGCGGCCTTCGCCCTGCAGTTCTCCCGGCTTCCGCCAGAGCCCACTGCGCTCTGCGTGCCTCAGCACTGGGGCCGGGGACAGCAGCGCCCGCCCGGCCCGCGCCGCCGCCGCCACCCGCGCCAGGTGCCGCCGCCGGCCGAGGGAGGTCGGGCCGCCAGGCCCCGTCCTGGCCTCCCCGGAGGCGCGAGCACCTCGCCCGCGCAGCCCCCGGGAACGCAGCGCGCGCCCCGTACCTCGAGGTGTCCAAGGAGCGTCCAGAGCCCCCCACGCGCTGGGCAGCGGGAGGCCGGAAGATGTGCCGGGGTGGGAGGTCGGGCTAAATGACATTGAGGCTCGCTCCCGGCGGCGCCGAGACTCCCTGCATACCCCCCCTCCGCCCTCAGCCTCACTTACTCACCTCTGCGTGGGGGGTGTTCTCCTTCCTAAGCCATCCGGGGTGCAGGGTTGCTGACTGGGGCCCGGGGCAGCACTGCCCTTCATTCGCCACCTTTAGGGTTCAGTGTTGGACACCTGACCGTCCCCCCTATCTGGCTGCCCCCTCTGCCTGCACCCCCACAGTCTTCTCCCACCCAGCTGCCCGTCACGGCCCAGGCACCCACTCTTCCACTCAGGCGCCCCCCTGGCCCACTGCGGGCAGGGGCTAGTGAAGGAGGCCCCGTCTTTCCCGTCACCCCAGGAAGGTCACAGGCACAGTGGCCTCCTTCTATGGTCCTTCCACTGGGAGACCACTTTCTATCAGCTGACCTTGGACAGTCTGGCCCTCTCTCAGGTGGCCGTGCCCCCAGTGCCCGGCCTGCAGTATGCAGTGTCCACGCGGCTGGTTCCCGAGAGGCAGGAACTGTGTCTGTGCAGAGAGGCAGGAACTGTGTGCTGCGGTCCCAATAAACCTGGGCTGGATGTGACTGCGGGGTCCTCCGCCTTTGCCTCCTGCATCAGGACGCGTCCCCACGCTCCATGTAAGCTCAGTGGAGGGAAGATGCTGCTCCCCTCCTCCTTATGTAACACTGCCCACAGAGCAGGACCCTTCCCCCAGCGGCCACTGCGCTGAGTCCTCCCTGACCCTGGGGGCTGTTGTGTTACCCGCACACTCCAGATGGAAAATTGAAGCGTAGTCAAAAGCCTCCCGGTGGGAAGGGGCAGCGCGGGATCAAAGCCAGGTTCATCCAAAATCTCTACACTGCACTTTCAAACTCTCCACTTGCATTTAACAAGCTGAACTTGGCCGGCGCCAAGAGGGGTGAAGCTATTAGTGGGGGAGCCACTGGGAGCCGTGTTGTGAGAGAGCCTGGAGGTCTGTGTGGCTGGGACCCTATTAGGGACCCAAAGCAACCAGGTGGCCCTGAGGGCTCGTCCCCAAGCCCAGCCTTGGCAGCTTGGCAGAGGAGGACCCTGTGGGGGGGGTAGAGGGGGTGAGATGGGGTCTGAGAGTGCAGACTCATCCTGCCAGAACCTCCACACAGCCCCTCACACTGGGTCCAGCCCAGAGGGACCCCTGGGCTAATTCTCCCCCTGCCCAAGGGTCGGAATCCTGACTGATGTGGGGTGAGGGGCCACGTGTTCCTGGACAAGCCATCCTGCCAGGCCAGACCACACAAGTCTCAGTGACTTAAAACCGCAGAGGTTCTACAGAAGAGGGCATGGCAGAGCCTCTCAGAAACGAAACCAAGAATTACCATGCCATTCAGTAATTCCGCGAGTGACATATTAGAAAGAAACGAGGCAGAGACAGAGTACATAGCATTTCACAGGAGCCCAAAGGTGGAGACCATCCAGATGACCCCCAGCCACCAGAGAGGAAGGGCCATGTTTATTCCCACAGTGGACATCATAGAAAGAATTCTGACTGGGAAAGAGGGGGTGAGGGTCCCCAATAGCCTTGAAGGTGAGGAATCAGACCCCAAAGTTTATGATAACTCCATTTGTTTCATTTGTTTGTCTCGAGAATGAGCGTCAGAGGCAAAGTTGAATCGCGGTTGTTAGGGGTGGAAGGAAACTTTAGTTTGTATGGATGGGCAGGGATGACACAACGTATGGCAGATTTACCACACACTGAGAGCCCAAGCAGGGCAGGGTGTGCCTGGGAGCCAGATTTATTAAGGATATTGCAGAAGAGAGCTGATGCTTTTTTTTTTCTTCACCAAGGGAACATCAGTTTGCACACTGGGTGAAATTCTCCACAAAGTTTTCACCCCCTGACACGGTGTATACCCCCATGCAACCCCCCTGCACTGTAATCACCTACTACTGCTTGGCCCTGTCCAACCATTCTGCCCCTCTGGCAACAGCCATTCTGATGACGAATCTAAGGATTGATCTTTGTTCAGCTTTAAAACAAACACAGGGGGCTGGAGTGATAGCACAGTGGGTAGGGTGTTTGCCTTGCACGCGGCCAACCCAGGTTCAATTCCCAGCATCCCATATGGTCACCTGAGCACCGCCAGGAGTAATTCCTGAGTGCAGAGCCAGGAGTAACCTCTGAGCCTCGCCAGGTATGACCCATAGAGAATAAATAAATAAATAAATAAATAAATAAATAAAACATGAACTCAGGGCTAAAGAGTACAGAGAGTAAAGAGGTGAGGCACTGGTCTTGCAAACAGATGCAGTGGCCGCTGACCATCTTCAAATCCTTGGCACAGCATATGGAGCCCTAAACACCCCTGAGCACAGAGCCCCTGAGCACTGCTGGGTGTGGCCACCAAAGTAGCCCCAACCTTTTATTTATTTATTTATGTTTAATTTTTTGCTCCACTTTCACATCTGTCACAGTACTTGGGCCCTGTGGAACCCGGGTTGACAGAGTCGACATCTGTCAGCCAGGAGAGTACCACTGGAGGACACCTCAGAGGCAAGAATAAGTCATATATCATCACTGCGTCCTCTCAGGGCTGGAGAGCTAGTAGAAGAGGTAGGACGCTTGCTTTGCACATGGTGGACCATGGTTTGATCCCCGACATCCCCTGTGGTCCAGCCTCAGGAGTAATTCCTCAGTGCAGAACCAGGAACAACCCCTGAGCATCGCCGGACGTGAGCCCAGAACAAAACACCACAGCCTCTGACGCTCCCACCACCTTCCAGTAAAGTCTGATTTAGGAGCGACCCAATCTCGGCCTGAATTCTGAAACAAAAAAGAGAGGCCACGGGGCTGGGGCTCAGCTCCCTTGTTCCCTGCTGCTCGGCTTCCAGCTCTTCTGGTGCCTTTTTCCATGCAAGACCCACTGCAGCAAAGTGACAGGCATCCCAGGGGATGCATTTCCTCTTCCTGTCCTTCAGAAAGTTCATTCAAGCTCCTAGAACACCAGGCTTCACAATCCTTCCCCTGCCCTATGAGTTTTTCAGGTCACTTTCACTCACGCGTCCAGCCATGGCAAAAGAGCACCAAAGGTTACTACTTCCATGGTGGCTTTGGTATGTGCCCCCACCCCAAATCATCAGTGAAACATGGAGCACATTAGTGGGTACAGAAAATGGTACTGGGTTGGCAGAGTCAGTTAGCACCCTGGAGTAGGGCATGGGGCAGAAAGACACACACACACACACACACAATACACTTGTGTGTACCTCACCATGCAGGCATGCTCTACATGCTCTCACTGCTTGGTCAAGGTAACGGATGTACCACTTGCACAGGTAGCTAATTCCTGTGGCTAGAAGGGAGGTTGCACAGCAAAGTAAGTCATGACGCCAAAAGATTATAGCTCGCAGGAGAAAATAGAAATCCACATGTCTACACTGCTAGAAATAAATGAAGGAACGACTAACTTGATATGCGTGAGGATAGTTACATAGTCTCAAAGTTATTCCCAACAAAATACTAATTACAAAGAGATTAAGAAGAACTTTCCAGTGGAAATGCCTGGCCACATCCCTTTAATCAAGAGATCAAAGCTGACCTCATCTGTAATGGACCAAACGAGAGCATGGTTTGCCACCTAACCGGATGCGGGAAGAATAGTGGGCAATGGGTCTGCGACACTCAACCAAGATGCAGTACCTGAGTCTAACCTCCGGGAGAGACAAATCCCTTTTCGTTTCTCCCAGTTGCAGCAAGGAAGAGCCACAGGGGTGGTCCCAGTCTCACCAGTCGGGAGGCTGGCGGGAGTGTTAGGAACAACACTGCTGGCATAGCTGAAGTCTGGGAGCATTCAGGGTCACCGGTGCTGTCATACAAACTCTCTGGGGTCTCTACATAGTATTGAATCAACATGAGATACACAGTTACAAAGTTGTTCATGATTGGGTTCCATCACCTGTCCCTTAACCAGAGTATATTTCCTGCCACCAATGCCCCCAAATTCCCTTCCAACCCCCTCCCCCAGACTACCTCTATGGCAGGCACTTCTCTGTCAGTCTATCTGTCTATCTATCTGTCTGTCCGTCTGTCTCCTTCTCTCCTTTTGAGCATTATGGTTTGGGTATTATGCAATAATAACAGTACCTGTTTGCAGTCCAGGCACTGAAAGGTTTTCACGGTCCCTTTACCTACTTTCAGCACTCAGTTCTTATCCAGAGTGATCATTTTCACTGTCTTTGTCAGTGTGTTTCCTTCTCTATTCTAGCTGCCCTCCCGCCACCACTTGTGGCAAGCTTTCAACTGTGAATCAGTTTTCCTGGCCCGCCAGTCCTCCTGGCCCTTGTTTCCACTGTCCTTGGGTATTAGTCCAATACTATATGTTTTTTTATATCCCCAGGGTCTCTTTTTATGAGGACTCTAATTCCAATCAAAAGGAATCCTCTACAAATGAGCTCATTCATCTTGCCACTCCCATTCCTTGTGCGTGCATTCATGCGTGTGTGTGTGTGTGTGTGTGTGTGTGTTTTGGTTTTGTGCCACATCTGAAGATGCTCAGGGGTTACTCCTGGCTTTGCCCTCAGAAATCACCCCTGGCAGGCTCTGGGGACCATATAGGATGCCAGGAATTGAACCCAGGACAGCTATATGCAAGGCAAGCACCCTACCCACTGTACTGTCTCTCTGGCCCTACCCACTGTACTTTCTCTCTGGCCCTTTCTTGATAGTGAGGTCCCCAAGTCAAGGAACGACAAAGGGACTGGTCCCAAGGGAGGAAAAACTGCATACAGGGGCCAGGGAGACAGTACAGAGGCTAAGGAGGCAGTGCCCTGGCACCACATGGTCCCTCAAACATTGCTGGGTTCAGCCCTCGAGCACTGTCAACTGGGCCACCCTGGGGTGGCATGAGTCTTTTCAGCACCCAGGGCCAGAGCAGCACTGCTACTCAGACCCTTGATTTGAGCCACAGGCCTGGTGGGCTGAGAATTGCTGGTGGAGGGACCCCCGGTTCTCCTGAGCACCGCTTTGGAATTTCCCCACCAAAACAAAATGCTAAAGAGACAGTGAAGCTGATGGGATTCCCCGTCAGCTCCTGAGCTAGAAAGGACATGATGGAACAGTTGGGGAGCAGGAATGCACAGCTGTTGCGGCCCCGGTGTTCAGGCTTGGATTGTAGTGCTAATTTTATTAATCAATTCACATGTTCCCCGTCGCCCTGTTTTGCTGTTTTGCTGACAAGAGGTTGCATACATGTGGTGATGGTACCGCACACTTGCAGTTGTGCTGCTGGGTGGTGGTGGGGGCGGGTCACACACTTGTTTTTGGTGGGCAACAGACCACAGGTTTTTATTCTGACTTGGGGATCCCAAACGCAGTGCCCTTAGGCAAGTGGGTGGTGCTAGGATTCAACTCAAGACCTCATGCTTACAAGGCAGGTCTCTACCCCGTGGCCCAGCTACCATGTATTTTTCTGTTTTGTTTGGGGGCCACACTTGGCAGTGCTCAGGACTTAGTTTATGGAATCACTCCTGGTGGCTCTGTGCTCAGGAATCACTTCTGATGGTGCTTGGGGGACCCTCTGGGATGCGGAGAGTCAAACTCCATTCAGCTGCATGCAAGGCAAACACCTTATCCTCTATCCTCTATTACTCTGACACTTCCCCTATGTTTCTTTTTTTTCCTTCGTGGTACCCCAGGGTAAAACCCAAGAACTCACAGATGCAAGGCAAGTGCTCTACCGCTGATCTACATCCCCAATTCTCACCCCTGTAGTTCTGATTTGTAATAAATATACATTAAAATTTGCATGTGAGCTGTTGGGCATCATGTTGACAACTTATGACAAGTGATTTAGAAAAATAGTAAGTTCTTTGTGCTATACTGCATCTATTTAACACATTGAGTTGGTTTTAAAATAAACTTTTGAAATTACTCCGGAAGTTGTAGCCTTTTATCTTCCCACCGGGAATACCTATCAAAGAACCTCGCCAAATGCATATGTTGTCAAAATCTTGAGTTTTATGGGGTGTGCCACTCTGTGACTTTCTATGGCGTGTACATTCCACTGTCAAGATAAGAGATTACAAGCCTGCGGGCATGTGGCTCCTTTTCAGATACTAAAACCTTGGGGGATAAAAAGCTGTGATTTTTTTTTTATTCACGTTATTTAGGGGATGGACTCTCCGGGTTATAAGTTGAGCTCTGTGAAATTTAATACAGGGGGTGCTGATTTTGGAGGGAGCTCAGGGACTGCGGGGACCAGGTAGTGTTGGGGACCGAAACTGAAACACCCACAAACCAAGCATTGTGCTTCAATTCTTTGAGCCATCTCCCCAGCCCAATGGGGGAGACATTTAATTAATTAATTAATTAATTAATTTTTGGGTCACACCTGGTGATGCTCAGGGGTTACTCCTGGCTCTGCAGTCAGGAATTACCCCTGGTGGTGCTCAGGGGACCATATGAGATGCTGGGAATCGAACCTGGGTCGGCTGCATGCAAGGCAAATGCTGTACTCACTGTGCTATCTCTCCAGCCCCCAATGGGGGAGACTTTTGATTACACAATTTATTTTGATATAATTTTAGATTTGAATACAATTATATTTGGTTTTGGGTCCACACCCAGCTATGCTTGGGGCTTACTCCTGGCACTGCACTCAGGAATCACTCCTAGTGGAGTTTGGAGACCGTCTGTTCTGCTAAGGATCAAGCCTGAGTCTGGTGTATGCCAGACCCGCTGTATTATCTCTCCAGCCTCTGATTTGCATCATACAATTGGGGTTTTTGTTTTGTTTTGTTTTGTTTTGGGTCACACATGGTGGCACTCAGGTTTTACTCCTGGCTCTGCACTCAGGGATCACTCCTTGCAGGGTTCAGGGGACTATATTGGATGCTGGGGATCGAACCTGAGTTGGTTGCATGCAAGGCAAGTGCTCTCTTTGCTATCTATCTCTGCAGCCCTGCATCATACAGTTTTAAGAATTATGATGGAGGGCCAGAGTGATAGTACAGCGGGTAGGGCATTGCCTTACATGCGATCAACCCGGGTTCGATCCTCGACATCCCATATGGTCCTCAAGCAATGCCAGGAGTGATTTCTGAGTACAGAGCCAGGAGTAACCCCTGAACATCACTGGGTGTGATTAAAAAAAAAAAGAGCCATGATGGGGGCTCGAGCGATAGCACAGTAGGCAGGGAGTTTGTCTTGCCTGCGGCTGACCCGGGTTTGATTCCCAGCATCCCATATGGTCCCCTGAGCACCGCCAGGAGTAACTCCTGGGTGCAGGCCAGGAGTAACCCCTGTGCATTGCCAGGTGTGACCCAAAAATCAAAAAAAAAAAAAGAAAAGAAGAAGAAGAACCATGATGGAGCTTGCCTGTGGACAAGGTACAGTTTCTCCCAAGGACAATAACTCAAAACTTAAGAGGACTACCACATCCAGAATATGGGAATCGGGGCCATGATAGGGGACTGGGGTGAGGGTGCTTTTAGTTGTTTTGCTTTATTTTCTTTGGGCCATACCCACTGGTGCTCAGGGTTTATTCCTGACTTGATGTTAATGAAATTACTCCTGCTGTGCTCGGGGAACTACATGGGGTGCTAGGAATTGAACCCAGGTCTGCTGTGTGTAGGGCAAGTGCCCTGTCCTATCTCTCCAGCCCTATTTTTAGTTTGGGGGTCACCCCCAGCTGATCTTAAAGGCTACTCCTGGCTCTCTGCTCAGGAATGACCTCCAGTGGTGTTTGAAGGACAATATGTGGTACCAGGGAGTTGAACCAGGGTTGGTGGTGGATGCAAGGCAAGTGCCTTAACCTCTATACTATCTCTCCAGGCCTGGTTGTTTTTAAATTTTTGTTTGTTTGTTTTGTTTTGGGGCCATACCCAGTAATGCTCAGGGGTAACGCCTGGCTCTGTACTCAGAAATTACTCCTGGCGGTGCTTAGGGGACCATATAGGATGCTAGGGATCGAACCAGGTCAGCCATGTGCAAGGCAAAAGCCCTATTTGCTGTACTATTGCTCCAGCCCCAGCCTGGTTTTCTGGACCACACTTGATGATGCTCAGGAGCACACCCTTTGGTACTCCCTTGGTGCTGGGGATCAAACCCAGATGTCCCATATGGAAAGCCTATGCTCAGCAAAGACCATATCGTTTATTTTTTCTTTCTGGGTCACACCCGGTGATGAACAAGGGTTACTCCTGGCTTTGCACTCAGAAATTACTCCTGGCAGTGCTCGATGGACCATATGAGATGCTGGGAATCGAACCCGAATTGGCCGTGTGCAAGGCAAACACGCTACCTGCTGTGCTATCACTCCAGCCCCAAGGACCATAACCTTTCCATTAGCACAGGATGCTTCATGCTGCACTTTTAAAGCCACACCCATTTCCCCCACTGCCCCCCACCTCCACCTCCTTAATCCTGGAACACCATTACCTAGTTGTGGTTTCTCCCTTCAATCACAGATCACAGAGTATGTCACCTTTGGGAGCTGGATTGTTACCCTCCCCCACTTTTTTTTTTTTTTTGGCTTTTTGGGTCACACCCGGCGATGCACAGGTGTTACTCCTGGCTCATGCACTCATGAATTGCTCCTGGCCGTGCTCAGGGGACCATATGAGATGCTGGGAATCGAACCCGGGTTGGCTGCGTGCAAGGCAAACACCCTACCTGCTGTGCTATTGCTCCAGACCCCCACTTTTTTTTTTTATTCCAGATTTTCAGTCACACCCAGCGATGTTCAGGTCTTGCTTCTGGCTCTGCGCTCAGGAATCACTTAACCAAATGGGGTTCCGGGGATCGAACCTGGGTCAGCTGTGTACAGTACCAAGCAACAAGAATGCCGGGTTTAACCCTCCAGAGGCTACAGAGGCGCTTCCAGTCCTTCCTCAGCCCCAGAAGGTTCAGGTCAGGGAGGTGGATCCACTTTCACCCAGGCACATGGTTGAACCCTGGTCTCTTTGGTAGCGCTGCAGGGCATTGCGGCTCCAACAGGAAATGTGGGAACACGCAAGTCCTTGATGATCCACTGCCCTGCCAGGGACGCTGGGAGGGGGGTGAGTGGGGCGGAGGGAGGTGGCTCGGAGCAGGCTCTGGGCTCAGCTCCAGGGAGGGGGGGCAGCAATGCTGTGGGGGGGGACACAAGGAAACCAAAAGCCGCCTCCGGAGGGAGCAGCCATTGCCGACAGCAAAGGGAGACGCCAAGGAGGGACAAATGAACCGATCTGGGTTGTTATAGTAACCTCCAGATCGACGATATTCAGGAGCCAGAGGAGAAACGCTGAGCGCAGATGAGCTGGCAGAAACCGCTGGAAGGTTCTCGCCTGCCATAGCTCCCCTCCTTCCTCCTGACGGAGCTGGGAACAAGGCCTGGGCTCTGGGGGGGTGTGGACACCGGAACCGTGGGGGCAGACCACAACCTGGGGGACGAAGAGAGGGTGGCGTGGGGGAGGCCAGGTGGGAGCTGGCGAGGGCAGGATGGCCGTGGACAAAGGGCCTTAGTGTTGACGAGGCAGCGGCGGGGAGACCGTGTTACCTTCTGTTACCTTCACTGCAGAAACAACGAGCCCCCCCTCCCCCCCACCATGGAGAGGCTCGCACAGCATCCCCGCGGCAGGGCCGGGAAACGCAACGCCTCGGTGGGCCTCAGGCTCAGGGCCTCTCCCGGGCTGGGGTGGAGGCGTCTGTCCACTGTCCTCTCTGATGTGGCAGGCCAGGTGGCCCCATGTGGTCGCTAACGACAGCCCCGAGCTCTCCCCCACTGTCAGCTGACAGCTTCGGGTCACTGCTGGCTCCTGGCCGCGGGCTGCCCTTAGCTTCCGTCTGCCCATGGGGCGGCTCCGGCCAGGTCAAGTCACAGGGTGTGGGTGAGGACACAGACTTTCGTCACTGGCTGGGAAGCGGCAGCAGATCTAGATGCTTCCATGTGCTTCCAGTCCCTGGGTCCAGCCACCACTCAGCAAGGATGGCACTTTGGGGAGCAGAGATGAGGCAGTGGGTGTGACCCCACATTCCCTCAGTGGTCCTGGGGCCCAGCGCCGGGCGGGTGTGAGGGCCAGGAGATGGGGTGGGGGAGGCTGAGATGTGCGAAGTCCACATCCCAGGTGCCAGTGGCACCGCCGTGAAGCATGGATGAACTCGGGGTGTCTGTCCTGCCCCCAGCACCCCACAGCTCAGCTCAGCCTTCTGCTAGACCCATTTCCTTTCTTCCTTTTGGTTTTGGGGTGTGCTCAGGGCTTACTCCCGGCAGTGCAGTGGGTCTGTCTATAAGTAAGGCAAGTCCTTACCCACTGTGTTATCCCAAGTAAAACTTTATTTGTTTATTTATGGCATTTGGGCCACACCTGGCTGTGCTCAGGGCTTGCTTCTGGGTGTGTGTCTAGTGGTCACTCCTGGCAGGCTTAGGGGACCATGTGAGGTGCTGGGGATTGAACCCGGGTCAGCCTTCCTACTATACTATTGCTCTGTCCTCACCCACCATGTAACTATTAAAAGCCCCTTCTGGGACTTATTATTAGCAGAATAATGGCCTCGAAGGTGCCCACGCTCTCTCTAATTTCTGCAACCTTTGAATCCATCGGGTCCCACTAGGATGCTGACCAGCTGACCTGGAGATGGAGACCTCCATCGTCTCCAGAGGAATCACAGACATTCTCAGAAGCAGAGGAGGGAGGCAGGAGAGCTGGTGCCATGTGGGTGGGAGGGGGGAGGGGGTTGCTTGCTGCTGGCTAGAAAGAAGGAAGAAAAGGCCCCATGTCAAGGGTTGTGGGCAGCGCTGAAGCCAGCCAGCGTCAGAGAGGGTCCTCCCCTCCAGCTTTTCAAAGAACCCAGCCTGGCCAAGGCCTCTTTGGTTCTCTCCTCTCTGCTCCAAGCTGGTGTCTGGGCCTGGGTTGGTGGCTGAGAGTGTGGCAGGTCTGGATTCCAGCTGCAGCTCCCCCTTGGCCTTTGACCTCAGGAAGTCACCTCTCCACTGTGGACTGGAACACGGCCGGATAGCAGGGTTCTTCGCACCCTCCTGGGCGGTCGAGGGATGCTCAGAGGCAGGGAAAACCCCGGGACCCACGTTTGAGTCCCAGGACTCCCGGCTCCAGGTCAGGCTTCTTTTTCTGCACTTTGAGTTTTCTTCTAATCCATTTCAGATCAGGGCCGGGGACGGAGCTCTGGAGTCTGGCAGGGGTCTGTGAGAGCAGGGCCCCTCCTTAAAGAGGACAGGCAGCCTCGGAGAGGTAAAGCCACATTCTCAAGTTCACACAGAAGGAAGCTTGGGGGATTTCCCCAGGTCAGTGGGGGGTGGGGGTGTCACCCACTAGATGCAGGATGGGGTGAGGGGCAGCTATGGCTTCCAGGGCTGGCCTGACTGCCCCCCTCCTTGAGGGCAAAGATTCTGGGAATGATGGTCGTGTCTGACTTGGGGTTGTTGGCAGAATCACAGGCTGAGCGCCTGATGCACTGCGGGTCCTAGTATGGCCCTCCAACGTCGGCTGACAGGACTTTCTTCAACGGCCTCTCCACTTCTCTCCACAGACTGACGGGGAGCGGGGAAGGAGGAAAATTCCAAAACAATGCAGCTGTTGAAACCGGCTTTCTGCGCACTCCGCAGATCCTAATCTGCGCGCCAGGACTGGGGGCAACTTGGAGTGTGAGGTCTCCAGGCAATTAGCAGGCGAGCGGAACTGCACCAGCCCTGGCGCGGCCACAGCCACGGGGGCCAGCTCCCTGGCACCCGAGGAGGGATGAGGCCCCGGGCCCAGCATGGTCTGAGCCAGCGCCCCCCTTGTGGCATCCTCCGCTCGGCACCCAGGTCTGGCCTCCGAGGAGCGCGGAGAATCTCCTGCTCCCAGACATCCTGCTGTCTCCCCGGGGCCTGTGCTCTGAGAGACATGTGCCCCAAGGAGCTGAGCGTGATCCACAGGCCTGGGGGTGTTGGGGCCCCATGCACAGGGTGGGAACGCAGGGAGAGGGGGAAGTGAGGCTCGGGAGAGGGAGGGAAGACCCGAGTCTTAGAACCCCCAAGTTTCCTGTCCCAAGCTGGGGCTCCACAGTCCCCGAGGACAGGGGACTAAGGAGAGGTTAGAAAGAGGATGGAGGGGAAATGGAGGTCAGGGCCAACCAGGCATCCCTCTCTCCCACAGGGCCTGCCTCAGTTTACTCCCGACACAGGCTCCTGTTGACGTCAGGATTCTAGGGTTCAGAGTTCTCCTGGGGCTTGGTGGTGGGAAGATTTGTCTCAGGGCCTGGTGGGCTGCTGGTTCTGCCAGTGCTACCAAATGCTCCCCACTGGCCCCCCAGGACCACTGGCTCTCCTGCAGCCCCCTGCAGTCCTGCCTGGTAGATTGCTTGCTTCCCTGCTGCTGACAGGTTCTGCTCCCTGAAGCCTGCGTGGGCAGAGTCCATGGATTTGCTTTGTGGGTCCCTGCCCCTCCCCCAAACTCGCCCTGGGTTTCCCGAGGGATTCCTGCTCAGCCTGGGCCTCCTGCAGGCACCCACACCCAGAGTCTCATCCGGCTCCCTTGTCAGGCACTGGGCCTCTTTCACCTGCACCCACTAATGACTTCCCCTCCCCCACCCGCGGCATTTTTGGCCACCGGCAAGAGAAAGTACAGGGATGTAGGGGAAAGGGCCTGGAGGGATCCCTTCCTGTGGTGAGGGCCACCGTGTGGGGAATCTGGTTTAGAACCGGCTCTCCCCAGCCTCTGCTGGCGGCTGACGTGTACAGTACAGTGAGGCCCAGTTCACACTTAGGGGCGGCCCCCACCTCCTGAGCCCCATCCCCTGGCTGAGGAGGGCAGGTAGCGCCCGGGGGACGCTAGAGTCATAGGGAGGGTGTCCCTTGGGGCCTGGAGAGAGAGTGCAGGGGTTGAGGTGTTTGCCTTGCTCCCCCTGACTGGGGTCCAGTCACGCCATCACCACCATAAATCAGAGATGTCCCCCTGAACCACCAGGAGTCACTCCTGAGCACAGAGCCAGAACAGTTCATAAGCACACCGAGGGTGACCTCCAATCCCATACTCCCACTCCATCTCCAAAGAAGGAGTCCCCGTGGGCCAAGCAGAAGTTTTTCCTTCAGAGGTGATGGGCAAAGAAGCTGGGATGGAGAAGATTATCTGTGGAAAGGAGGAGGTTTGGGTCACACACCGTGCGGAGCTCAGGGGTCACGTTGTGGGCTTCACCAGTGTGCTCTGGGGGCCTAGTCTGGACCTCCCACCCAGGCCAAGCATGCGCCCAGCCCCTGGGGCCATCTCCTGGGCCCCTGGGGAAGATGCTTTAGATCGGACCTGACCCGGAGAGGGTCAACTGGACCCCCGACGCTCCATAATCAAATAGCTCTTCTGCTCAGATGAATGCCCCTGGCAAGCAAAGGGCGTTTGTCTTGAAGGTGGGTTCGATCCCCAGCATCCCATATGGTCCCCTGAGCACCGTTAGGAGTAATTCCTGAGTGCAGAGCCAGGAGTGACCCCTGAACATCGCCAGGTGTGACCCAAAAAACAAAACAAAAAAAGAAAGTCACTCCTGACAGTTCCTCAGCGGCCCCTCTGCGTTCTGACCCGGTCCGGATCCCGAGGTCGCGGTTTCTGAGACCCCAGGCCCCCCCAAACCCAGGTCTGCAGGCTCGGTTCGCGGCGCCGCACTGGCACGCGACAGCCTCCAGGGGGCGCTGGGCCGGGGGCGGGGCTAGCAGCCTGTCACCGCGTCAGGGGCGGGGCCTCAGGGAGACTGGATTCTGATTGGTTGGCGCAGCCTGGCTTCCTTTCCGTGCGCGGAGCGGGTGGGTAGGAGGGCGCGGGCTGGAGCATGCAGGAGGGTGGGCGAGCGGGGGAGAGCCGCGGTGTGTGTGTGTCTCCCCACAGTTTCACCGCGCGCCCATTTTTTTCGCACCTCGTAAATTTGCACACCAGCAAAGATCCTGGGGCGGGGCGGAGGGGGAACCTGTTTAGAATAAAGGCATCGTTTGTGTAGAAGAGAGCCAAGGTTTCCGTCTTTCACCTCGCCAGACCTTCCTTTTCTCAGCTTCCTTAGTCATGTGTGCGTGTGTGTGTGTGTGTGTGTGTGTGTGTGCGCGCGCGCGCGCGCGCGTGCGTGCGTGTGTATGTCCGCGCGGAGTCTTCTCGCTAGGGTTTTTTCTGCAGATTGTGCATAATGCGCCAGGCTGCCCGGCTGCCCGCTGGGCTGGGTTTTGCAGAGTCACCGGTGAGAAGATGAGACTGGCCCTGTCCTTGGGACTCCAGGGAGTCAGCACGTGTCAGGCTGGAGCCCCCCCACACTGGCAGCTCGGGAAAGGGGCTGATGCTTTGAGAGGGGATCTCCGGCCCCGGGGAGTGCACCCCATCCTGCAGTCAGAGCCTCATTCCAGAACAGCCAGTGGGAAGAGATTTGAGGAGGTGTCAGGGACATCCTGGGGTGGCCACCAGGGACTGCCCCAGCCTCTTGATTGGTGGGAAGGAAAGCCCTGGAAAGTGTGTAACTTCTAGAATGTTCTTTAATTGCTCCCTGCTGTCTTCTGGGATTGCATGGAGAGAGTGGTCAGAGACAGACCCAGGGAACCAACCGACACCCCTAGGGTGCCTGAAACAGAGGCTCAGAGTCCACAGGGCAGGGGGCAGAGAGAGGAGGAAAGGGACAGGCAGGCTCCCTTGGGTGGGCTCGGTAGCCTTGGGAGTGCGGCCAGGGGCTGGCAAGGGTGGGACAGGAGCCTCAGGGTCATCAGCTGCCCAGGCAGCCAACCAAGCTGTGAGCCTGCCAGGGGACTGCCAGGGGACTGCCCGCAAGAAGGGAGGGAGCAAGAAGGCAGAACCTGTACCCCAGAAGCTCCCCCTCCCACCATGGTACACCCCAGGGCTTCCCCCTCCCCCCATCTCCTCCTGTGTGACTTCTGTGCCAGGAAGCCCTCGGGTGGGAGCGGGCAGGAATGCCCAGGAGCGGATCTGGCTCGCAGTGGGTGCTCAGGAGAAGCTTGGCAGGTGAAGAGGGGGTGTCGGTTCCTCTTGGGCTGTAGAAAACCTCCCTCACTAGAACCTTCCCGGCTCTCCCTTGTGCAAGTTAAATTGTTCTGGAATATTTTTAGGCCAGGAAGGGGGAGATTTGGGCTACACCCGGCACTGCTTGGGAATCACTCCTTGTGGTGTTCAGGAGACCATCTAGGGGGCTGGGGATCTAACTGGGATTGGCTGCGTGCAAAGCCTGGTCCCTGTTCCAGGTCTTTGGTCCCCCTCTGGGGTGTCCCCAGGGCTGCTCAGGCCTGCGGTGCTGACCTCGTGTTCCCTGCACAGGCCCTGAAGCACCCCCTTCAGAGGTAGGATCAGAGGATGAGGTCCAGAGGAAAGAGCTAAACCTCGTCTGCTATTGCCCACTCTTGAAAAACTGCCCTGGGTGGGGGTAGCTCTAAGGGGGCCAAAGAGTGGCCAGAACAGGATTGGGCGGAGTCCCGCCACAGACCTCACCCCTCCCTGGGGCCTAACTGACCCCCATTTTTGTGTCAGGCCTCTGAAACACCAGAGTCCCGGGTCTGCCTCTCTGGGATGAAGCCACTCGGTCAGGTTGGAGAGACAGGGCAGCGGGGAGGACCATCGAGGCAGCCTCCTGCGTGAACTGAGCCCTGAGGGGCAGTTGTGCAGGCAAGGAAGACCCGGCCACTTGGGGACTCCAAGACTGTGCTGCCCCCACGGTGCCCAGAGAAGGCCGGAGCCC
>JAOXYA010482759.1:0-16138 GCA_028565675.1 Sorex palustris | reverse complement strand
CCGCCCCGCGAGGGCCCGCAGGATGTGAGCCCCCCCCCCCCAAGCACCCCCCCCCCCCCCAACTGCTAATATACAACTCAGAGAATGCTGGGAACACACCTGTGCTTCTGGCAGCAGTCAGGGCTCAGGGCCCAAGGCGGGGCCAGGGAGCTCGGCCTGCAGGAAGGAGACAGAAGGACAGGACAGCTGGGCAGGTGGGGAAAGGGGGTCTCAGAGAGCCAAAGTCACGCCACTGGGCTGCTCGGAGCTGCAAACACATACTGGGTCCAGCCTGGGGTGAAGGAACTGGAGCACACACTGTAATCAATCAATCAATCAATCTCTCACTCTCTCCTCTCTTTCTCTCTCCTCTCTTTTCTCCTCTATCTTTCCTCTTTCTCTTTTCCTCCCTCCTTCCCTCTCTCTCTCCTCTCTCTCTCTCTCTCTCTCTCTCTCTCTGTTTTTGTGTTTGGGCCACACCTGGGAGTGCTCAAGGACTGACTACTCCTGGCACCACACTTCAGAAATCACTCCTGGCAGGACTCAGAATGCCGGAGATCCACTCAGGTGAGTAGTGTGCAAGCGCCCTGCCCACTGGACTATTGCTCTGGCCCCCCGTGGCGCAGTTTCTAGGCCCAAACTGCTCCAGCTAGTCTCTGGCATTTCAGTCCCTGGGGCCTAAGCAAAGCAGAACTGGGAGGGACAGGGCGGGAGGGTGGGGTGGAGAGACAGTACCAGGGGCAGGCACTTGCCTGGAACAAACTACGGTTCAATCGCCAGCAGTTCAGATGGTCCCCCCAGCACCACTCGGAGCGATCCCTGAGCACAGAGCCGGGAGTAAGCCCTGAGCTCAGCAGGTGGGGCCCAGAAACAAAAGCTGAACTCCATGCGGATCTGCCCCTGCACTGGCCAATTCCGGGGCTGGCCTTTGGTCCCAGGGGAGAATTTCACCCCAGCTGCGGCCAAACCTCCAGAGTTCCAGGGGCTCAAAGCAACTGAGCCCCCGCCTGGCCCACAGCCAAGAGCGGAAGAGATGGGACTGCCCCCAACCCCAAAGGGATGCCCAGGATGGGCAGAGGCGGGAAGGTGAGGCCAGTATCCGTTTAGAGCACGGGTTTCATCCAGGACATAATAACACGGGGTCGTGCACACAAGGGCCTTTGAGATGGATCTCTGAATTTACCGACAGAATCGCAGAGAAATCATTAGCCAGGTGTGATCAATGAACAAAATCCAGCCACGGGGGAGAGACTTTTCAGACTTGGGAGCAGAGGAGGAGGTCGGGGCTGGAGCCAGGGGTCCGCAGCATGTCTGAGACTTGACTTCCACCCCTGGCACCAGAATAAATAAAAAAATAATAATAATAATAATAAAGGAGGCGCCGGGTAGCCTGCGCGGCAGAGGCAAAGGCTCTGACCTTCCAGAGGGTCCCCTCTGACCGCCCCCCACCCCCAGAGGCTGACCACAGCGAGCAAGCCAACTACTCTGATAATCCCGTCACTCACAAATGCAAAAAGGAACAAAGAGAGGAGGAAAAGGAACTTTTGGAGACCGTGAAAAATACCCTAAGGAAGCTTCGGGTGAACCTTCCTGGCACGCTGCCATGGCAACCAGCACCACAAGAGAAGGCTCCACCGTCGTTACCACCTTGGCGTCCAATAATGGCCAGACTCAGAGATTAATGATTAAACATTTCCTGAGAAGTTCCAAGAGGCTCTGGCCAACCGCTGCCGAAGATTAATGACCAGGGAGGCATGTGTCACCCACAGGCTTACAACAGTAGGTAAGGTCCCCTGCAAAGGGCTTGGTCCCATGATGGGTCATTAATACTCAGGAGTCCGACAGCCACCCAGCAGCTGTGATGGGGACGTTATGGACAGTCCCATCTGGCTGGCAGGACACACAGCAGGGGCGTCCAGCGCCGACCACCCTTGCGGTGACTGATGTTGGTTTCTCTCAGCATATGGTACTCAGGGTTCAAGAGGGACTCAAGGAAGGCGAGGCCCCGAGTCCTCCCGGATGCTAAATGTCTTCACTCCCTCCTGCATCCCTCTCCACGTTCACCTCTCCTCTCATTCCCTGACAGCAACAGAAGACTAGAGGCTGTAAATTATACCGGTTCAATGCCATCCCCCAGGCTACCTCAATGGGTTCATTTATTTAGTTTGGTTCGGGGGCCACACCTGGTAGACGCTCAGGAGTGACTCCCAGCTGTGCTCTCAGGCATTCATTACCCCTGGTAGGGCTCAGGCGACCATATGGGATGCTGGGTATTGAACCTGGGGGTCAGCTATGTGCAAGGCAAGTGTTCAACCTGCTGTACTATCCCTCTAGCCCTCACATTTTATTTTTTCTTTCTTTCTTTCTTTTTTTTTTTTTTTGCTTTTTAGGTCACACCCAGTGATACACAGGGGTTACTCCTGGCTCATGCACTTAGGAACTACTCCTGGCAGTGCTCAGAGGACCATATGGGATGCTGGGAAGAGAACCCAGGTCAGCCACATGCAAGGCAAACGCCCTCCCTGCTATGCTACAGCTCCAGCCCCCAGCCCTCAAATTTTGAATGATTCATTCAAGCTTGCTCTTCATGCACGTGTTCTCTCGTGAACATGTATCCCTTTCCTTCTTCCTCTGTCCTCACATTAAAGTACATTTTGTTCAGTAAAAACTATTTTGCCTGGGGGCTAGAGCAATAGCACAGCTGGTAGGGCGTTTGCCTTGCACGCAGTCAACCTAGGTTCGATTCCCAGCATCCCATATGGTCCCCCAAGCACCGCCAAGAGTAATTCCTGAGTGCATGAACCAGGTGTAACTCCTGTGCATTGTCGGGTGTGACCCAAAAAGAAAAAAAAAATATTTTACCTGGGGCTGGAGCAATAGTACAACAGGTAAGGTGTTTTCCTTGTACACAGCCAACCTGGGTTTGATCCCCAGCATCCCATATGGTTCCCCAAGTACAGCCAAGAGTAATTCCTGAGTGCAGAGCCAGAAGCAACCCCTGAGCATCGCTGGGTGTGACCCAAAAATAAAAATAAATAAATAAGATGTTTACTTGTATTTTAAAAAAAAACACCTATTTTTGCCTCACACACACAAAAAAGGGAGACACAGCTCAATGAACTGGGGACCTGCTTTGCATGCTGGAGGCCTGGTCTCCCCCAGCATGGCCAGAAGCAGCCCCCAGCACTGAACACTGCCAGGCTGGAGTGCATGTCTTGCATGCAGCAAGCCTCAGATCTGATCCTGAGCACCGTGAGGTCCCCCGAGCACTGAAGGGGGAGGCCCCCAGACACCACTTTGGGACTAGCCCCAGAGCAGCAGCAAATGTGGCCCAAAGACCAAACAATGACAAAAAACACCACCTAAAAGTAGAATAAAGAGGGGTTGGAGAGAGAGAGAGAGAGAGAGGGGGGGGGGATAAGGTGCTTGTTTCTTCACACACAGCCCACCTGGCTCAGTTTCATCACATACCCCTGAACACCAGCAGGGGTCACTCTTGAGCACAGATCCAGGAATACCCCCTGAGCATCCAGAACGTGGCCCCCAAAGACAATCCTCCCCCCTAAAAAGTAGCAATAAGAGTAATTCGATGAGAAACCACAGGTGATTTCCAACTGGGGAGAAAAAAAAAAACCTCAAAACTACACCCTCTGCCAATAGCAGGACTGTCTTCCAGCAGTACTGCCTTCAAACGCGACAGCCACAAGCCGGTTATACGTGTTTTCAAACATCACAACTACAACCACTCGAGACACACACTGTATGGACAAAGCCTTAACATGTGGAGCAACGCAAATAACCGCTTAGGTTAGGGATGCATAATTAAGGGTGATTTTCTTTCTGACTTCTCAAGTCTGACACTTCCATTACGTTGCTTTAACCCTAAAAAGGGGGGAAGGTGGGGGAGGAATGTGATTCAGTGGGGGAGCACATGCCTTTCGTGTGTAAAGCCCTGGGTTTGATCCCTGGCATTGCAGAGATAGAAAGAGAAAGCATACATCTTTGATTGACTTAAAAAAAAAAAATCAGCCCCTGAATTCTAGTCCTCTCTGAAACACACTGTCATACCGAGTGGTTAAATGTGGAAGTCCAAGATGATCAAACGCTCAGGGTGCAGAAACGTACTTATCTGAGCGATGGGTTCCACAGGTTTCCACAGGTGACCTTGGGTTTAAGGTCACAGCGGGGGGAAGGGTGCAGAGACGCATCTGGGTGGTTCCCTGTGGCAGCTGCTGGACCAGGCCACAGGAAGAGCAGCCGGACACAGCTCCCCACATCCCCACAGCGCCTGATGCTCCATGTGCAGAAGCTGGGTGGTGTTGGAGCGGGCCCAGGGAGATGCCGCAGGAAGCACATGCAGGGGAGAAAGCGGAACCTTCAGACAAGTCATCAGGCCAAAGCCGCAGCCAGGAAAGTGATTTTTTTTAGGAAGGACTTTTAATAGCTATGGATGATGACCAGTGACTTCTAAATTCAAGCAGGAAAGTTTGCCATGAATAGAAATGAGTTTGGAATGGAAGAAAGGAGATAAAGAAAAAAATAAAGAGAGAGAGAAAGAGAGAGAGAGAGAGAGAGAGAGAGAGAGAGAGAGAGAACAAACCCAGTACAGTCTCCAGCACTATTGGGTGTGGCCCAAAATACTTTTTTGGAAAAAGGAAATGGATCTAAATTTTTGCTTTTGAAGGTTTTTTTTTTATAATTGCTAGGACTGTTCTGTTGCATGGGCCAGAAATCGAACCCAGGCCTCCCGCATGACAGGCGAGAATTCTACCACTGAAACACCCATGCATCTGCTTGGGATGCTGCTCGTCCATCCTATGTACGTATCCACCCAGCTGGCTGGAGTGATAGCACAGTGGTAGGGCATTTGCCTTGTGTGTGGCTGGCCCGACCGAGCCAGATTCAATTCCTCTGCCCCTCTCGGAGAGCCTGGCAAGCTATCAAGAGTATCTCGCCCGCACGGCAAAGCCTGGCAAGCTACCCATGATATTTTCTATATGCCAAACATAGTAACAACAGGTCTCACAAATGAAGACGTTGCTGGGTTCGCTCGAGCAAATCGATGAACAACGGGAGGACAGTGCTACAGTGCTACAGTGCTAGGACTGAGGAAGGACATGTTTTCAGAAAAACTAATCTCTTCTTGCCACAGATCCAGCCAAGCATCAGAGACAGTGCTCTGAGAGACAGGGCTCTGACAGGAGCCTTCTGCTCCTTGGCAGTCTCACAAGTTTTGTATGCCCCAGACCCAGACGCACGCCTGATACAGCAGAGACCCAGGACATTTCACAGAGCGAATTAACTGCCTCTCCGGGGCTCCTTCCTTATCCGGTCACCTGCAGACAACCTAACCCAAGACACAAGCAGCAACCAGCATGCGTGCCTGAGAAAGCCCCAACCCCAACTGTAAGAGCACTCCACCAGTAATGTGCCCTGCGTTCAGGAGGACTGCCCTAGATTTGGGGCTCACACTGAGCAGTGCTCGGGGCTTACTTCTGACTCTCTGTTCAGGGAACACTCCTGGTGGAGATTGGGGGACCATAAAGGATGCCAGGGATGGAACCTGGGCGAGCTGCAAGCGAGGCAAACACCCTCCCCGCTGCCCTGCCTCTGCAGCCCTGTTCTAGACCCTTCTCTCTGCAGCTCTCTTGGCTCTTTTCCTCACCTCTATGGAAAACTGTGCCGGAGTCCCTGGCATAGCCACCAGCACTGCTGGTCTATGGGGTTAGTGCTTCCCTACATTCTGCAATACAGCGGGGGGCGCTGGGTGGGGGGACCCGATGGGGCTTACTTCCACATCTGCAGAACAAAGGCAGGGAGACCAGTGGAGCAGGTTATCTTTAAATCCTCTTCCAAGTCTAAAAATCTGCAAATCAGGGGCTGGAGTGACAGTACGGCAGGGAGGGGGTCTGGAATCTTGCACGCAGCAGATCGGGGTTTGAGCCCCAGCATCCCATATGGTCCCCCCAACTCCATCCAAGAGACAGATGAGTGCAGAGCCAGGAATGAGCCCTGACCATGACCAGGTGTGGCCCAAGCCCTTCCCTCAATCTGCAAATAAGTCACTGACAACTATTTTTTTCTCATTCAGCTTGAGCACTGACTTGAACGCTAGAACAAGCATAATTTAGGGGGTCTCAGAGACAGTTCAAAGCTCTGAGCGCATGCTTTCCCTGCAGGTGACCCAAAGTCAGTTCTACCACGCGATTGTGGTTCCCTGAGTTCCACTGGGAATGAGCCAGGTGTGGTCCCTGAGCACAGCAGGGTGTGACCCCAAAAGGAAAAAAAAAAACAAGCACAGTTTGGGGGAAGCAGGTATGCTAGAGCAAAGGCTTTGGATGCAGGAGCCTCAGTGACCCTGGCCCAGCACAGAACACCACCAGGGCTAGCCCGTGAAGGACAACTGTGACCTGCAGCTGGAGGTCCATGGTAGAATGTATGCTTTGCACGTGTGAGGCCCAAGGCTCACCCCGGGCCTGGCACACACCATACACGTGCACACACACGCACACACACACACATGCACACACACATGCACATGTGCATCCTAACCATGTTCGGACATGGCACATACCTAGCAGACTC
This sequence comes from Sorex palustris, assembly GCA_028565675.1. NCBI lineage: Eukaryota > Metazoa > Chordata > Mammalia > Eulipotyphla > Soricidae > Sorex > Sorex palustris. The sequence continues at coordinate 9,574 of JAOXYA010482759.1, read as the reverse complement.
TCAAAGCTGAGCATTTGCTCATCCTAGTTCAGAGAACACACAAAAACTCCTGGAGCTTTGCATCAACTCCCTATCGCAACAGAATAGGTTCTTATTAAACGGGGACTCAGGAACCAGAGAGATGGAACAAAGGTGAAGGCATGTGACCCGCCCACAGTGAGCATCTCTCTGGTTCCTATAATGGTCCTTTACTTATGCTTATGGGTATAGGCTCTTAAGTTTTGTCTTGTTTAGGCTTTGAGGTCACACCAGGCAATGTTTGCTCCTGGCTCTGCATTCAGGGGTCACTTCTGGTGGGTTGGGAGACCATATGGGGTACCAGGCAGCAAACCTGAGTAAGTCATGTGCAAGGCAAGTATTTTACCCACTGTACTGTGTCTTCGCCCCAACACTAAGCATTTCTAATCACACCAGAGCTTAAGTTTTATTATTATTTTGTTGTTGTTATTAGGTCACATCCAGTGATGCTCAGGGGTTACTCCCAGCTCTGCTCTCAGGGATCACTCCTGGTGAGTTCAAGGGACCACTGTAGATCAAACCCAGACCAATCGCCTGCAAGGCGAGCACCCTACGTGCTGTATTATTGTGGTAGCCATTTTAGCTTTTTAGCTTTTTTTAGCGTTTTTTTGTTTGTTCTTTGGGCCACACTGGGCGGTGCTCAGGACACCATATGGAATGGGGATGGAAGAGGGCTTAAAATTTCAAGGAAACAGGGGTCTGGAGAGGTAGTACAGTGGGTAGGGAGCTTGCCTTGCACATGGCCAACCTGTGTTTGACCCTTGGCATTCTATAAAATCCCCGGAGCACTGCCAGTAATAATTCCTGAGTGCAGAGCCAGGAGTAAACCCTGAGCATCACCAAATGTGGCTCAAAAACAAACTCAAAAAAAGTTTTTTTTTTTAAATAAACTGAGGAGAGATCTGATAATCTGGGAATCTCGCATAATACCACTGTATCAGCACCACAGTTGAGATATCAGCACCACAGTTGAGAACTGGCAATCTGAAACATCAAAAGTGAACTCAGTTGGGACCAGAAAAGGTGACTAAGTGGACAATAATTTTAAAATCACACCGCTTCGGGCTGGAGAGATAGGACAGGAGGGCCGCAGCTGATCCCTGTTCAATTCCATTCCCAGTACCACACAACCCTCCATTTACTACCAGGAATTACCCCTGAGCGTCTCAAGGTATGGCCCCCGAAACTCACACACCCGAAGAAACCTCACACCACCGTAAAATTTTTGTTCTCTTTGTCACCCTTTCATTTTACACTCTATGTTTCTAAAGAGAACAGGACTCCGGGTTCACACGCACTGCAGCTGGAGAATCAATGAAAGAAGAACCCGAATTAGATAGAGTGGTAGAGTGCTGGTTCTGAAAGCTGGAGTTTGGGGCTGGAGTGATAGTACAGCGTTTGCCTTGCACATGGCCGACCTGGGTTTGATCCCCCACATCCCACATGGTCCCCCGAGCACCACCAGGAGTAATTCCTGAGTGCAGAGCCAGGAGTAACCCCTGAGCATCGCTGGGTGTGACCCAAAAAGCAAAAAAAAAAAGTGCAAATTAGCCAAAAGAATATTCCAGAAAGCAAAGAAGTGCTTAAAGGTTAGTAAGAACATGGTAAAAAGATGCCAGTTTCAAGAAACTCCCACGAGCCAAATTTAGAGCAATTTAAGCACCAAAAAGAGAAGCAATAATAATGGATCTAACATGCTGAATAAAAAAGAATTCATGAGACAACAGCAATACTTTTTTTAAAAAAGGGGGGGATGGGTCTGGAGAGATAGCACAGCGGGTAGGGCGTTTGTTTGCCTTGCACGCGGCCGACCCCGGTTCGACTCCCAGCATCCCATATGGTCCCCTGAGCACCACCAGGAGTAACTCCTGAGTGCAGAGCCAAGAGTAACCCCTGTGTATCGCCAGGTGTGACCCAAAAAGCAAAAAAAGGGGGGTAGGGATGAGAAGGAATGTTCTTTTTAGATGAAAACTAGCTTATAATGAGGCGGAAGTGATCATAGTAAAATAAATAACTAAATCAAAGAACACTAGCATGGGTCAAAAAGTCTATTAGGGAAAAGAATACGCACAAATCATTAAGATGTAATGCATTAAGTACAAGATGGAAGTGGGAACCAAAAAGATAGTATTATGAAAGACTGATCTAGCAAATATCAAGTTAAATACCACCGTGAATGAGACACAATGGCATATGCCTCCTAAATGGTGCAGTAGGAAATATGCCCTCCCCCTGCAATATTTTTGCCAAAAAAAATGTTTAACCTTAATCCAGTCATTAAAAAATGAGTTAAAAATCCAGCCTGTGCATTTTTAACTTGTAGAAGACGGACAGCAGGGGCGGTGAGCAGCTTTTCTAGATTGTGCGAACCCAAAGAGAGACAGTACAGAGGGTGGAGCATTTGTCTTCCATGCAGCCATGTGTTCAATTCCCAGCATCCCACCTAGTCCCTCGAGCCTCCAAGGAATCATTCCTGCGCACAGAGCTAAGTGTAATTCCCAAGCATCACTGGATGTGGCCAAAAAAAAAAAAAAACATGTGCAATGTGCGATCCTTCTTTGAATCTGAAAGTCCTAGAGGCAGAGTAGAGACAGTTAAAGAAGAAAATGGGGGGGCAGGGGTCTATAAATGTACATATGAACTAGTATTACAGAACTGTGTCTTAAGGGTGAAAATGACATTGCGATGTGTGTGCGGGCATATACACACTGACACACACACACCCCCCGCAGGTTTATACAAACACCTATTTTCAGACGCCTGAGATGTTTCAGAATCTTGGCTATTGTAAACAGAATGTGGGGCACAAATGGCTCTTCTAAATATTTTTTGGGCGCCCGTGAGGAGATGACAAGAAATGGAATTTCTAGGTTACACAGAAGCTTCAATTCTTAGAAATTTTGGGGTTTTTGTTTTTTTTTTTTTTTGAGAATTGTCCATTATTTTTCAAATAGGCTGACTTTAATGATTTATAAAAAGGTGAAATATATGTGCTGAATATGAAAAACCCAAAATGCTAAAAATATGTACTCACTTTAACAGCACCACACTAACAATCAGTGAACTGATGTGAAAGGTCTACCAAGTGTTCATTTCAGCATTGTGTTTTTCTCTACTTTTTAAGTCTTTCTTTAAAAAAAAATCGATTTTAAAAAAAATGGAGAGAATCAGACTACCTACAGAGAATTCTGCAAAAAGGTTCTGAGATAGGTATGGATATGGTGTCTTTTAAAAAGAAGAAAATAAATATTCTGGAGCTGGAGCTATAGCACAGCGGGTAGGGCATTTTCTTCGCATGCGGCCGACCCGGGTTCAATTCCCAGCATCCCATATGGTCCCCCGAACACCGCCAGGACTAACTCCTGAGTGCAGAGCCAGGAGGAACCCCTGAGCATCGCTGGGTGTGACCCAAAAAGCAAAAAAAAAAAAAAAAAAAGACTCTTTTACCCTTTCCTTCCTCTTCAGCCTCGGCCAGGCTGAGGTGGTGCTGATGCCCCCACCCCTGGGGCTGCAGATGTAGACACAGACTCTGGATTCGTTTCCCCAGCTCCAGGGTCCTGTGACGGGTGACACACGGGAGCCGGAGTATTCCACAGCTGTTTTCCACATTCTTTCATCTGTTCCTTCACTCATGCATCAAATATTTGTGGGGCGCTTTAAGAATCTCCTTTGGCCGCCTAGAGGAGTCACCGCAAGTTTACTGGCTGGAAAGGGCAGGGAGGTAATTGATGTCTGGAGGGAGAGGATGCAAGTCAGTCTTGCCTCAAGTCTGGGTTTCTGGGGCTGGAGTGATGGGACAGCGGGAAAGGCGTTTGCCTTGGACACGACTGACCCAGGTTCTGTCCCGGCATCCCATGGGGTCCCCCAAGCACCACCAGGAGAGATTTGTTGTTGTTTTGGCTTTTTGGACCTCACCTGGTGATACTCAGAGTTCCTCCTGACTCTGAACCAAGAAATTACTCCTGGCAGTGCTTGGGGATGCTGGAGATTAAACTTATTTTTTTCTTTTTGGGTCACATCAGCGTTACACAGCGGTTACTCCTGGCTCTGCATTCAGGAACTACTCCTGGTGGTGCTTAGAGGACCATATGGGATGCTGGGAATCGAACCCGGGTCAGGTCGGCCTCGTGCAAAGCAAACACCCTATCCGCTGTGCTATTGCTCCAGCTCCTGGAGATTAAATTTGGGTTGGCTTCATGCAAGGCAAATACCAGACCTGCTGCGGGCCCACAGGAGTGATCTATCTATCTTTCTTTCTTTCTTTCTTTCTTTCTTTCTTTCTTCTTTCCTTTCTCTCTCTTTCTTTCTTCTCTTTTTGCATTTTGGGTCACACCCAGCAATGTTCAGGGGTTACTCATGGCTCTGCACTGAGGAATTACTCCTGGAGGTGCCTGGAGAACTCTATGGGATGCTGGGGATTGAACCTGGGTCAGTCGCGTACACCCTCCTCACTGTGCTATCGCTCTAGCCCCACAGGAGTGATTTCTGATTGCAGAGAAAGGAATAATCCCTGAGCATCACTGGGCATGCCTCCTCGCCCCCCAAAAAAGAAAACTGAATAATACCGGGGTTTGGGAGGGCCAGAGTAACAGTACAGTGGGGAAGGATTTTGCCTTGCATGTGACTAACCTGGGTTCTATCCCCAGCATCTCATAGGGTCCCGGAGCACTGAGATAGGAGTTAATCCTGCCAGGTGGGGCCCCCAAACCAAACCAAACCAAACAGCATGTGGCTGATTCGCATAGAACCACATAGGATTCACTCCTGAACACAGAGCCTGGTGTAGACTCTGGGGATTTCAGAGGGCACGCCACCAAAAACAAAACAAAACAAAACAAAACAAAAACCCTAAGTTCCTGCAGGGCTAGCTCACTGGGGATTTCAGAGGGCCATTTTTCAGGCCAGAGTCCTCATACAGTGGGGGTGGGGTGGGGAAGTGGGGGGTGGGGAGCTGAGGGGAGGGGCACTTGCTTTGCATGTGCTAGACCCAGTTTCAATTCCTGGCCTCACCATAGGGTACCTGAGCACTGCCAGGAATGATCCCCGAGCACCCCCAGGTGTGGCCCCCAAACAAAACAAAATTAAAAATAGAAGAAACTGCCCCTGACTTTTCTGGCTTCTAAGAGGTACTATATGCTCAAGGACTTTTTTTTTTTTAATTTATTTTATTTTATTCTTTTTGCTTTTTTTTTTTTTTTTTGCTTTTTGGGTCACACCCGGTGATGCACAGGAGTTACTCCTAGCTCATGCACTCAGTAACTACTCCTGGTGGTGCTCGGGGGGACCATATGGGATGCTGGGAATCGAACCCGGGTCGGCTGTGTGCAAGGCAAACACCCTACCCGCTGTGCTATCGCTCCACCTCTTCTCCAATCATCATTTACTTAGTGGTTCCTTCATCTAGCTCTCTGTCTTTCTCTTTGACCTTTTCCTAGACTTCAGCTAGTAACTGCCTTTGAAGAGCAGGTGTTATATTATACTCTTCAGAGCAAACTTTATCTAAGAAGTCATCCAGGCGGGTACTTGTCTCTAGGCAGAGCTGAAACCGTTCGGAAAGCCAGGCGTGCCTGGTCTCTGGCCTTTGAGGGCAGCGGCTGTCGTGTATACTAAGAAGTGACCTTTACAATCGGGGCAATAGAATTTGAGGCAGCGACAGACTGGACAGGGTTGGCAAGGGCTTGAGGGGATGTTCCTTGATCAGAGCTGCCTGAATGTGAGTGTTGGATTGTTAGAGAACTACCCTAGCCGGCACTGCTGTAGTCTCATCAGGAAACAAATCAGCCCTGTGAGAGGAAATACAGGCTTTATTAGAGCATGTTGGAGGGTCTTGGTGCTGCCTTTTTGTGTAATTGAGGGTGTTTCCTAGAGCTATTTCCTACTCCTGACATTAGTTTGAATAACTTAATGCAATTGAAATGAATTTGATTAGTCCTTAGGAAATTATTCATGGAAACATTCACAATGACTGTGGTATGGCATGACCCAGTAAATTACTTAAAATAATCAATGATTTCCTTCGTCTTGAGTGCACGTGTGTGTGTGTGTGTGCGTGTGTGTGTGTGTGTGTGTGTGTGTGTTGGCTAGGTGAGAGGAGATTTACAAGACAGTAGGTATTTTCACATTGGTCCCCAATCAGCTGTTGTTTCAGTTCTTAGTCTGTGACCATCATGCCATTTAAAAGTTTTATATTTATTTTACACCATCATTCCATTTTCTTATTGATCACCACCTACTTTGGTTTTCCAGGAACCTCATCTCTCTATTTTTGGTCTCACACGTTTGGCATCATTTTTCTGGACATTTTTCTCTTAATTTACTCTCCTAGATCATCGGCCTCTGAAGATGATAGCAAGGAAGATAGTATCTGGGAGCCCCAAAAGAAAGTCCCCAAAGCCCGTAAGCAGCCTCCCAAGGAATCCAAACCAAAGAGGGCGCCGCGGGCCAAGAAGAACGCCCCAGGCGTCAGCTGTGGCCCAACAGGTGTGACCGTGAAGCAGGAGCTGGTAGGTGCTTTAGCTGGTTCCAGGGAACAAACGCTGTGGTGTTCTCCTAACGGTGATGTTACTTCCTACACAGAGCATATAAATATCAGAGCATGTGTCATCAAAAAAAGAAAAAAAAAGAGGGGTTTAGGGCCCCATAGTGAAACACAAGAAGTTCTCTTCCCTTTTCCCTTCATTCCTCTCCCCTTCCGTTCCCCCCATTCCCATTCCCTTCCTTCCCCCACCACCTTCTTCCCTCTTCTGCACCTGGTCTCCCTTTGAGTTGTCTTCCCAGCGCCTTCCATTGTCCCACCTCATCCCCCATCTCTGACACTTGCAAACAATGTATTTGTTTAGGATTGGAAAAGCATAACCATGATATCTAAGAGTGTGTGTGTGTGTGTGTGTGTGTGTGTGTGTGTGTGTGTTAGGGATTGAACCTAGAGGTGACACATGCAAGGCACGTACTTTCCCACAGAGCTCTGTCCACACCCTTTGGAGATTGTCCTCTTTCCCTCCACTCACTGCAATTTCCTTGAGATTCTTCTAAGTTCCTGTGTGTATCTGTAATTTCTTCTGTTTCTATTGCCTAGTCAGGACAGTTCATTTTTGTGTTCTAATTCTCACTTGTTCTCCTTGTGCTTTGATAGAATAACTCTGTGGCCATTGCTGATGTGGATTTGGAAGACCAACAAAATAAACCTGATACCGTTCAGACTCTGAAAACAGCAAAGACAAAAAGGAAAAATTCAGCTCCGAGAACCAAAAAGGTGAAAGCTGCCGATGACCCCAACAAAACCAGCAACTCAGAGAGCGGGGGAAGCAGGATGGAGACCCCGGCCACGAGCAGCACGTGGGAAGGAATGTGCAAGAAGGAAGAGGATGAAGACTTCACGTTTGGTCAGTCCCCTTTAAAGAAAATAAAGACAGAATCCTGTCCTCAGGGGCAGCCCGTCAGGTTCCCAGCAAATGACACTGGTGATAAAGAGGAGTCAGAAATGAACTGGGACATAGTGCAGGTATGTGCAACCCTCGTCTGTCACTGTAGCTCCTCCAGGCTTTCTTTTTGACTAGTAGAGGGGTGGTCCTTACCTCTGCTGGGCTGTGTTTCTCTGTAAATGATGCAGTGCAGAGGTTCCTGGCAGTTAGCACATCTCTTAGTGTAATATTGTGCACCTCTGCAAACAGTCTAGCAGTTCCCTGAAGGGAAACTCTGAATTCCGACTGGAGATGCCGTTCCTTGAGAAGTCAGGGTTCCAGCAGAGTTTTGGCTCTGAGGATGGTAGTTTATAGCTGGCCTGTGTGTTGGGAGAAGTGGTTGCTGCACATCCACTGAATCAGAAACTCTGCAGTGTGATGCAAAATCGTGCATTTCTGTTAAGTTCTTAGATGATTCTGGTGCTTGGGTTTCTGGGACTGCTGCTGTCGCCGCGGTAGCCCACAGATACCTCTGACTTGCACAAGGGCAGAGGGGGACGTGGCGTGGGCTCAACCGCCAACATCATGTACATGGGTTGGCAGCCATTGAAAGGCTGGATATTGAGTACTGGGTGAAGTGACTACTTTCTACAGAAGTGACTATATATTTAGCTGCCTTTCTTTCATTTTTCTTTTAAACTTTGTCTCAGTACCTCTTGTCCATTTTAACATTCTGGGACTTGGTGCAATTTAAAAAAATGTGCATTGGTTTGATTTGCTGATCTCTCATCTTGCCCTCACTTATCTTGAGAGACCATCATTGTATGACTCACAGATATGTGTGTGTGTGTGTGTGTGTGTGTGTGTGTGTGTGTATCTATCCACCCTCCCTCCTTCCCACATCCAGTGCTCCTAGGTTTGTTCACACCTAGTGTGAGCTGGATGTGGGTCTGGTGTCTTCACTGCCTTGGGTCCCTTTCAGTTAACAGTTGCTAAGACTAATTTAGGGTCACAGAAGCCTGCTATGGATTGTTCTGACAATCATCTAGTTCCAAAATGATGAGCATTTAGGGCATTTTCACATCTCATATCAGTCTTTTAGAATTTAATCTTTTAGGGCCCCAGGGATAATACAGTGTTTCAGGCACTTCCCTTGCCTACGGCCAACCTGGCTTTGATCCCTGACATCCTACAGGGTCCCCACCGAGCCCTGCCAGGAGTGATCCCTGAGTGCAGAGCCAGGAGTAACCCCTGAGCATCACCAGGAGTGACCCAAAAAGAAAAAATAAAGAAAGAAAAAAGAAAAAGAAATTCCAGATTTCTAACAGCCCACTTATTCCTACCACCTTCTAGGTTACTCTATTGCTATTTGCGTCTGTCTTAATATTAGGTAGTTAGTTCCTTAGTTCATGTTTCTTTTGTAACACATTATTGAATGTAGAGAATAGCCAGCTTGCTTTATTAAGTTTTTTTCTTAATCTATTTTGAGCATTCTCATCTTAGTTTCTGTATCATGTATGTTGCACCTTTTTTCCAAACAGTTTTGCCAAACATTATGCCAAAATGTGGCTTTCCGTCTTTGATAACAGTTTTCTACTACCTATTGTCTGATCATTAAACAAATAAAATATTTTCAAATTTTGTTCTGGTGACACAGGCTGTGACTACCATTTTCTGTATTTGCATAACTCTAAAAGCTGAGATCTGTCAGGCAAACACAATTCAGGCAAGTTGTTCTGACATACACTGTGGAGTGAAGAATTATATAATCTGCATAGAAAACTGAAAAGTCAGAAAGCTACTACATTTACTAAAATATCATAATCACCCACAAAAAGTAGTAACTTATGAAGGAGGATATAGTCATGTTAATTGAAAAGACTGAAGGGATATTGCACATTAAAACCACACTACATGCACCTCTTTTTTCTCTTTATCTAAAGTACAGTGAAGAACTGGAGGTTAGAGGTATAATTTAAGGATCTAGGGAATTACACCTGAAATGGAGTGGGGGCTTTCAATCATTATATATTCACTGTCACTGTCACTGTCCTCCCGTTGTTCATCGATTTGCTCCAGCAGGCCCAGTAACGTCTCCATTGTGACACTTGTTACTGTGTTTGGCATATCAAATATGTCACGGGGAGCTTGCCAGG
>JAOXYA010482750.1:0-16139 GCA_028565675.1 Sorex palustris | reverse complement strand
CCCCAACCTCTGTGGCAAGCGAATTCCCTTTTACTCTCTCTCTCCTTTAGGGTTTTGTGGTCTGCAATGCAGGTATTAAGTGGCCATCATGTTCGGTCTATAGTCTACTTTCACTACGCATCTCCCATCCTGAGCAGGTCCTCCAAGTATCCTTTACTTGGTGGTCCCTTCTCCATCTGAGCTGCCTTTTCTCCCAGCATGTGAGGCCGGTTTTCAAGCCCTGGAGCAATCCTCCTTGTCCTTGTCTCTACTATCCTTGGGTGTTAGTCTACCATTTTGTCACTTTATGTTCCACAAATGAGTGCAGTCATTCTATGTCTCTCTCTCTCTTTCTGACTCATTTCATTTAGCATTATACTCCCCATGTTTATTCACTTATATGCAAATTTCATGACTTCATCTTTTCTAACAGCTGCATAGTATTCCATTGTTTAGGTATACCAAAGTTTCTTTAACCAATCATCTGTTCTCAGACACTCAGGTTTTTTCCAGATTCTGGCTATTGTAAACAGTGCTGCAATGAACATACGAGTGCAGATGTCATTTCTACTATACCTTTTTACCTCTCCCGATATATTCCAGAAGTGGTATTGCTGGGTCAAATCAGGAACTTATTCTAATTTTTTTTAGAAATGCCCATACTGTAAGAAATTACTTTTCACAGAAGATCACAGGACTCCTTCAGATTTTGTGACCAAGAGCAGCCGGCTCAGACTCCTTTTATTTGTTGTCTTAATGTAAATCCATTCAATGAAATTCAACAGAGTGGAAAAAATCGAAACAAGGAACCGGAGGTACAGGATGAGCATATATCAAAGCATACATTGTTTTGCCCTGTTTATGAGGCAAACGGTTGCAATATCCAGGGAGGAAAACATGATCAGTTATAGGAAAGAAAACATGATCAGTTACAATATCCGGGAAAGAAAACATGGTGGAGCACTAGGCTCCATTGGTCACGACTTCCTCACACCTGGGGTCTGTGATAAACAGGAGAGGATGTTTATATCTAAAGGTTAGCTATAGATGTTAGCTAGATCTGAGATAGGTGAGAAGGGGGAAGCTGTTTCTTTGTACTGCGGGAACTTGCTGGCCAAAGAGGGTCAGCTTGGCCTTTTCCAAACCAATCAGACCCACAAGCTTAGGCTTGCCCTCTTAGTTGGAAGTGGGGTCCTGGTTCTGCTTCCTGCTTGCAGGGCAGTGTTCAAGGACTCATCCTTGTGATCTAGTTAGACATCTCCTATACCAGGGAGGAAAGGAAGGAGAGGAACCGGCCAATGAGAGAAACTGACGATCATCTTGCGGCTGGAACTGTCAGTAAATAGAGTAGGATCCAATCCATCAAAGTTGATGGATTGAAGCTTCAGGTCCCCATCCACATGCAAGTGGGTGACCTTCTGGAGGGGGATCCGGTGCCTAAACTCATAAAAAGGATTTCCGTTCACCAGCACCTGGAGGACAAGAGCAAGGTCATGGAGAGCCCAGGGGCCTTGGGAAGGTAAAAACAGGAAGCAGGGAACAGGGAAAATTTTCATGCAGGATTATATACTGGGAGGTGACCTGCAACCCCAGAGTTAGGTATAGCGGGAGTCCACAGGTCTAAGATCAAGTTGAAGTCAAGAATCACTTCCTATGCATGGCAGGGAGGTGACTGAGGGGGAGAGCATGTGCTTAGCATGTTGAAGCCCACTTCTAATTCTGCATCTACAAAGAAACAGTTCAGAGATGGCAGATGAGAGCGGAGAGAGAATGCAGTTGTGGGTGTAAATTGAGTAAGATCTGAGTTTGAATTTTCAGGGCTAGCTGCTCTTTATTTGGTGGGGTGAGGGAGGGAGATCTCACAGCCCAGTGCTCAGGAGCTATTCCTGGCTCTGTGCTCATGTGTGAGCCCTGGCTTGTGCTCAAGGAGCCATATGTGATGCTGGGGATTCAAACCAGGGTGGTCCTGCTACAGAACCATAGAGACACAGCACCATATCTCCATATGGTCTCCCCAGCCCTGCATCTAGTTCTACCATAGTTCTTATGACCCAAGATAGCCTGTATTCTCTATGAATCTTCTCTGAAAAATGCAGTCCGGACAGGGAACAAGGACTGTGATATGGTTCAGCATAGGAGCACATGCATGGGAACATGATGCCCTGGGTTTGATTCTCCAACCCCCTGTCAGCTACTTTCTTTTTGGGTGCACTTCAACCAGTAGTCATCCCCAAATAATAAGGGCCACAAAGAGCAAGAAGGAAAAAATTTAAATATCTGGATAGAGAGATTGCTCTAAGATCAAGGTCATGACTGCCAGAGTCCTGGTTTGATGAAGGGGGCCTGGTGTGATCCTGGGGACTGAGTGATGTCCCCACAGCAGCCAGACAGGCACCTCCAAAAACACTTAAACTTAAGCAAGAAAAGAAGCTGAGGAACGGAGGGAAAGGGGAGACTGAGAAGCTCCCGTCTCTAACCTGGAAATGCTCCTGTATGACCATCACGAGCAGCTCGAAGGGCTCCCCCTTTGTGAAGGGCATGCCCTTTATCTTCTCTTTGCCCCCACTCGCCCAGCTGCTGTGAGTTGAAAACCACTTTGTCCCAGTCATCAAAGGAGGGCTTGAAGTGGAAGGCGATGTCGGTCTCTGGTTCTGGCCCCATGGCAAAGATCACCACAAACATGGGGGAGGGGAACGACAGGAGTGTCCATTCCCCAAATCTCCTAAGCCAGGGTCACGAGATGGGGGCAGAGCTCCAGAGCCCTCTGAGTCCCACCCTGGGGTGGTTCAGGGTGATGGGAGGTAAGACCAGAAAGGGGTGAACGAAACTACTGACCAAAGGCAGTGGGGGCAGTACCCTGAGTCCCAGTAGGCAGAGGGACAGATTCTCGGTGCCCCTCTCCCTCCTCTTACTCACTGACACCTCAACTCCAACTCAGATTCTCTGGGCACTGTCCCAGCACCCATGGCTCTGGAAGCTCAGGTCTTCCTGACCCCTAAGGTCATGCACCTCCCAGAGCACTAGAGGGCAGAGGAGTGCCAAAGTCAGAGCACTGCCCCTCAATGGAAAAGTTTCCATAGGCAGTAACCCCAAATCCTGGTCTTTGAACCAACCCTTTCTTCTTTCTCATGTCCAGTCATAGATGTACCTCAGGACCCTTCCCCCTTCTCTTCCTTAGTCCATGCTGAAGTATGTCCTGGGAGAATATCCCTGGCCCCCTATTTAGAGGGACAATGTTACAACTCTCCTCCAGCTACCCCCTACCTACCCACCCCCATAATTTTCTCCAACACTGTGTGGATATTGAGTATCTGACATTCATTTTCTTTGTGGGTGGGGGAAGTCTCTCCAGCAATTTGGGGGTTCTAGGAGGACCTTCACAGTGATACTTGCTATGTAGACCTGAGAGCCTCTCCCACCCAGCCCAGTGTGGGGGTTCCCTCACCTTTTCATGTCCTTGTTGGCCACTCCCTCGATACCAATGAACATTCTGACATCCAGGCCAGCTGGGATGGGAATGTGGAAGGGCAGCATCTGTGGAAGTTTCCTTGATTGGCCATGTGCCCAGGGCAGCCTTTTTCCCTCAATGGGAAGCCCCCCAAAAAATCACAAAGGAGAGGTATCCCAAAGGCGAGACGGTGAGCATGATGAAGTGGCTTCAGAGGGAGCAAACCAAGACCCCAGGGAAGCCTAGGGGGCAGGCCTGACCATCCAGGGGCACCACCGAGCTTCAGGCTGGAGAAGCTGGTGAGAGGGCATCAGGGTAAACCTGGGTCAGGGCCTGGGTCCATCTCTCACCGGGCTGTAGCTGGGCCAGTAGATAGGTGCAGGGACGAAAGTCATCTTCAGAATCCGGGCTGGAGGCTCGTCCTGTTGGCAGAGCTGCAGGAGAGAAGATGGGGCAACTGGCAGCTGGCGTGATTCTTATACTCTCCAGGGGTCACTACCCCCTCTGCCCAGAGATCCCCACCTCCCCCACCCCCCAAGACCTTTCTGGGTGGGGCTGGAGCGATAGCACAGTGGGTAGGGCATTTGCCTTGCATGCAGCTGACCCAGATTCGATTCCCAGCATCCCATATGGTCCCCTGAGCACCACTAGGGGTAATTTCTGAGTTCAGAGGCAGGAGTAACACCTGTGCATCACGGGGTGTAACCCAAAAAGGAAAAACAAAAAATACCTCTTTCTGGGCACAGGTTACCCCAGAAAACAGTTTTCCCCTGGCCTAATCTCCTGCAGTTTCCTTTTGTTACAACAGAATCCAAAGCCTTATCTGATGGGGGCCCCAAGTATTGCAGGAAGACAGTGGGGTCCTGGTACTGAACTTTTCAGGAACTGATCACCCACCCTGAAGGAACCCAAAGGCAGGAGATGCAAATATTGAGCTCTTGGTCATGGAGAAAATGAGGCCCCACCAAGATGCAGAAATTGTGACACCACCCGGAACAGAGTGGACCCCTCAGAAAAAGGATAAGCTTCAGGAATCTAAAGGTACTGATAAGATTAAGGGAAAAACCATCAAGAGTCCAAAACTCTGTCCCAAGACCATGTCCAAGGTGATATAGAAACTTTGGGTGGGGCAGTTTGAGAAAACCCCTTCTATAAATTCAGCTTTGTCCACCTCAGGCTCATTCAGCACCTTGGAGGTTCACCAGCATCTCAGCCTGACATGTGCCCCCTTGGCCTTGACCCCTTGGAGAAGCCTGGGTCCTCTCTGAACACGATCTCTCTTGGCCTTTTCCTAATGTCCCTAAAGTTCTCTAAATAAAGAAAAACTTGATTCTCCTACTCCTCCTGAAATTCCTTCGCCCAGGGAAGATGATGTCCCCAGAAAGCCTGTCAAGACATTGGGACTGACTTTCCACGTCCAGCCAGAGCAATCCTCCACTCCAGCTGAGTCTGAAGCTCGCCAAGAACTCAGGTTATGGGGACTGAAACCTTCATCATGTCAATAAAGAACTCCAGGGACAGCTTGACAACTAGCTTGTGGAGCTCTTAGGACACTAGTGACCATGGCAAGTAGATACTCATAAGCGAATTGAACAGTCTTTGTTCTTTAACCTTTTCATTTTGTTACCAGATTTATAATACTGTCAATATCTTAGTTTCCATACATTCATCACTCCAATACTACACCCATCATTAGAACCCACTCCCCCCAGCATTGTTCCAAGAACCCCTCAAGCCCCCTCAACAATGTAACTCAGTTCTATAACCAAAATTTCATTCCAATTATTTCAACCATTTGTTGTTTCCTTACTATGTTTTATTTTTAAGTCACGAGTGGAAAAAAGAGACCTCTCTCTATTTTATTGTGGATTATAATCTGATCTCCTGAAATTGCACAAAATTGTAAACCAATGAAAAGTTGGTAAAGTAGAATTATTTCAAAAATGATATCTTTCAATTTAATTTTAAAAATTAATATTGTGATTAATTCTGTGCTGATATACTTTAAATTTTAGGTGACATAGATAAATCCCAGAAATATAAATTTTAGTAAGTGTAAGAGGAAGGTGGGTTGAGTTTCCCTCCCAACTCTGAGCAGAGCCCCGGCAGCTGAAGACCTCCGGTTCCAGCCACAGCCATGCTTAAGATCATTCTTCACACATTCAGACGAGCCTCACTCATGAAGGAACTGGCAGAGGAACCCAGGTGTGCGGGACCTGGGGCATAGATCTCCAAGCCTGCTTGGATTGGGTCTGGGGCCTCCTCCATCCAGATCCCCCATCTTCCAGTAGGTAGGCATTACACCCACCAACTGCCCCCAGTGTCGTGTAATCCCATCAATGGCCAAGACCCAGAGACTATAAAACCCTGCTCCCGACATCTTATTATCTAGTTCTTACTCTGGAGAACCTAGCAGGCTACCAAAAGTATCCTTCCACACGGCAGAGTCTGGAAAACTCCCCGTGGCATATTCAATATGCCAAAAAAACCAGTAACAATGATGGGTCTTATTCTCCTGACCCTGAAAGAGCATCGAATACGGCACTTTTTAAAATCTCAAGGCTAGGACGAAGGAGACTTTACTGGGGCCTGCTCGAGGCAATCGATGAACAACAGGATGACAGTGATACAGTGAGAGTAAGTGTGAAGAGAATTAAGAAAACATTGACTTGTGGGGCCAGAGAGATAGTACATCAGGAAGGGCGATTGCTTGCATGTGGCTGACCTGGGTTCAATCCCCGGCATCTCATTATTTCTGAGTGCAGAGTCAGGAGAATTCCCTGAACACTGCAAGTGTGGTTTGCTCTTCAAGCCTATGTTCTCCCTTGAACAGGTATGTCACTTCCTTGTCTTGATGTTCCTATTTCTACTTGCTTGCCTATTTCTACTCTGGAGAAATGTGTTCTCTCTCTGGAACATGTACTTCTCTGAGTCTCTCCCCTCACATCTTTCTAAATAAGTTTTAATAAAACCTACCTTACTATGATCTCTTGAGCTATTGGTTTTTCATTAAATTCTCTTTCCTGCTCCACAGGGACACTTATGATTCTTACATGTTCCTCTGGAACTTATCCCATAGTCCTCTGGTGTGCTGAGAAATCAAATCTTTTCCATCTTCTGTTGTTCTTTAGAAGTTTCTTCTATCTCATCTTGGAGCTCCCCAATCTTTACTTCAGCTACTTTCCTCTGCTCAGAACTTCTTTTGAGATTTTTAATATCACACACCATATTCTTCATTTCTCACCTGGGATGGTTTGGAGCAAGAGGATCAGGAAATGTGATGATAGACCCATTTATTGACTATGGTCATGTGCAAGTCAAATGTCTTCCCCACTGGACAATTTCTCTGGCCCTGGGTGAGGCCAGAATTCAGACCCACTTCTCTGGGTGAGATAATTTGAGCAGTAACTGGAAGCACTCCACTCTCCCTGTCCACTTCACATGAGTGCTGAGTCACTTACAACATAATTACTCAGAGTGAAGTGAAGGAAAATGCAAGAGAAATACATCCAGGAGAAAGGAGGTAACCCCAAGAATATCTACCTTGCAAGTAAAATGTCTTTTGTAGCTTGGTCAGAACTTTCACATGGGGAAATTTCGCTCTGAGACCAATGTACTTGGGAGTTTTTACATCTCTTCCTGGTGCTCATTCCCCCATTCTGAGGAAAAAGGATCTGGATCTCCAAGTAGGAATCAATTGTTCATGAGGCCAGATGTAGAAACTTAGCTAGTCCTAGGCAAAATAAATGCCAACATTAGTGACAAAAGATAACAACTGAGAAAAAGAGCTCACCCAGGGCCAGAGAAATTGTCCAGTGGGGAAGACATTTGACTTGCACATGGCCAACTGGGTTCAAAACCCATCACTGGCTCCTTCTAGAACTTTCTATCTCATTCTCCTGGTTCAAAAACTCCAGTCCTCATGCTTCCCTCCCAAACTGTGCACGAGGGGCAGAGTCAAACTAATCTGGCTCAGTTGTTCCCCCTAAGGGAAAGAGGCAGCTACAGTGAAGGTTCAAATCCTCTCCTCACTGAGGCAAGCATCAATAAGAAAATTCTGGGACGATCGTCAAATTTGGCCCAATAATTTCAGTCCTAACACTCTCTGTTGAATGAACAGGGGGCATAAGCAAGGAATTTCTTCTAGCTATCGCTCCTCTGGAGAAAAGGAACAGACTCTAGGAGCTGAACAGGTCTGCAGGGATAGCCCAGATTGGGAACAACAATGCAGAGGGGCTAGGAACATCAGGGATCACAAGACCCATTGCTTCATGGGAGGGATAAACAGGCATCACATGGCTGTCTTAGGGCTGGTTGAAGGAAGTTGCCCAGGAAAGAGAAGAAAGTCATTTCCACATGAGGAAGAATAATGGAAACAATGAGAAAATATACAAATTTAGAGCACTAATCTGAGACAGGGAAATTACTACTAGCCTCCAATTTCATAAACAATGCACTCTGATCAATTGGATAACATTGGTCAGTCCTTTTTCTTTCACAGCAAGGAGCTTAGGTTTACTGAGTAGCATCCACCACAGTGCTCCCAAAGCACTCCCATTCATCTTTAACTTCTCCTTCGTGCTCTGCTTCCCCTGTTATCTGCTTCCCCTATCACTCATTTCCCCTAAACATAAACTGTGACTTGTAAAGTCAGATTCTTCAGAGATCTCTGGGTTTTGTATTTATAGGTGTAATATTGTCTTCCTTTTTCCTTTATGTCCTTTGCGGTTTACTTTTAGAGCAATATCCTTTTTGTATAGACACAGAAAGACAGTTGATGTTATGCGCTTGTTACTTGAGAGTTAATTGATTCCGAGTAATATTTACTCCTGTCGTATTTACTCGACTTAAACCTCAGTTGCCCTTCATTCCAAACAACCCAAAAGGAGGGTCTCGAAAAAGAGACTTGGATGGACCCAGGGCAAGCTATAAATTACCCTCGCATTAAAAAGAGACAGGCCGCGCCATAAAATTTAAAAGTTTAGAGCTGTCATGACAAATTCTGTCATGACCTAAAGAGAAGGGATTTGACAAAGACCCTGCTTGGGATTAGGAAGGACTAATCTGGCCTGAGGACTGTAGTCTGAGATATATAGCAAGATGTGTGCAGGAGAGCCATCCTATAAGCTTAATATATCTCTTACTGTGTTCATACAAAAGGACTAGAAAGGTGACTGAGAAGTAAATTTAAGATGATTGTTTAAATGGATATGGACTAAGGAAAGGGGAAACAATGCCCTTAGATAAAATTCTGCCCTTGAGTGGGAATCTCCTAGGTTGAGATATTTGTCAAAAGAAGTTTCCCAGGAGCTTTTCATATGTTGATTGTGCTATCTCACCTAAATGTAATTGCTATCCCCAAACCTTGGTGATTATTCTTTATAACTTAGGCTGGAAGACAGGAAGTGGATAGAGTAAGAGTGGAAGGATGAACTGAGTAAAACTGGATGGAGAGTGAAACGGGAGCATTGTGATGGGTGTGAGTAAACCTAAGCGCCTTGCTGCGAAGGAGAAAGGACTGACCAATGTTATCCAAAACTGATGGAAGAAGAAAAACTTCAAAAAGTCAGCTAAGGTACCTCAAACCCCTCTAAACCAACTTGTTGAGATCGCTTCTAGTTTATTTCATAATTGAGAGTGAGCCCAGCATGTGAAGAGTCCAAAAGGATAGATGAGGGAAAGCACAGAGGACAGCATTTCCTGTGTCTAGTACCTTGACACTTCCAAGAAGCCCTAAAGTAGCCCTAAGGTCCTCAGGCCCTGTGAGCAAGGAAACTGTTCCAGGCTGACCAGTCCAAAGAGGAGGAATGACAAAGAAAAGGCCTTTTTATTCAAGCTCTAACCATGTTCTCTTTCTCAGACTCTCAGACTGACAGCTCTGAAACACAATAAATAAACCCATTATTACTAGGCTAGAGTGAGGTTTCACTCCCTCACATTGACAGGGCCTGGTCCTTTTTTTTTAATTATTTTTTTTGGGGGGGGGGGGTGCCTGGTCCTTTTGTCAACAGAAAAAAGCTACAGAAGATGGACCTTCATCCGTGTACTCCTCGAAGCTTTAGAGAGATGAAATTTCTAATGGGGAAAATGTTGCAGGAAAGGAAGATTGTGGGCCCTGATAATGCATGTCTGGAATCTAAACCAGCTCAAAGGCAAGGAGGCCTTGAAACCAAAGAACCCATCTCAAGAGCCAGGAAACCCATTATAATGCGGAACACCAGTCCCCAGCACCTGGGATCTTTTAGAGAAGGGGGTGGCTGGACCCCTAGGAAGAGAGGTTCGCCTGCTGGGATGGACAAAGGCTATGTGAAGAATATCAGAAGCAGACCATCAACTGCTACAAACCCCCACTTGGCAACTATCCGAGCAACAGATTGGAGAAAACTGTATATAAACTAACTTGGCTGAGGAAGAAATACACACACCACTGGGGTCCATGCTATCTGTGCTCAGAAGCCCGCATACATGCCCCCTACATTGCTCCTCTTGAGATGTGGACTTTCATACTTTAACGTTGAGATGGGGAAGGGTTCTCTCTGCTCTGGAAGAGTCTGTGTTCTCTCTTGAACCTGTGTATTAACTGGGCTCTCTCAGAGGGAGAGAGAGAAGGAGGAGGAGGAAGAAGAATACTTCAGTTGCCAAAAAAAAAAATAGGACATCAGAAAAGAAAATATCCAGGGCCAGAGTGATAGTACAGTGAGTGGGGCATTTGCCTTGCACACAGCCAATCTGTGTTCAATCCCCAGTACTCCATATGGTCCCCTGAGTACCACCAGGCATGATTCCTGACTGCAGAGCCAGGAGTAACACCATGAGTACCGCTGGGTGTGGCCCAAAATAAAAATTAATAAATAAAATAAGAAAAGAAAATGTCCAGATGTAACATCACCACCTGGGCTCTGCCATCATTGGAAAAGAAAAGGTCATTGAAGAAAGAATCACCCCCACCCCAATGAGGGATGAGGTCAGCCCCTGGATTCTAGGCCCCTGCAAAAGGTCTGAGGAGGTCATCACTGGCCACTGCTCTAAATGCCTATTTCAGTAACTGAACCTTGGTTAACTTAAAGTGGTAGAAAGTAATATATATATTTTTTAATTGGTACCTGAGCAACCTTTGTTCTTAGCCAATCTACAGGGCTCCTCTTGGGCAACTTGTGTGAAATAAAGTGGGTAGATAGGTAATTTCCTATTTCCCTGGAAAGAGGAAATTTATTCAACTGAGTTAAGAAATTTACTCACCAAATTGTTATTATTAAGCTATTTCTCTCTACTTACTCTTCACTAGTTTTCCCAGAATACCAAACTCATTACAAGGGAAGGATATAACTCATACCTTAGGAAGTACTGTGCTACTTTCCCCTCATGGAAAATGTCTTTATGGCCATCTCAGCACTTCGGGGATTTCACCCAGAAATCCCAGCTCTCCCTCCAGTAACTGAATGTGTTCAGAATGCCTCTTTAATGAGCATTGAGCTCAAAGAAAACATAGTCTATCCACAAAGTAGACAATATCCTAGTAAGCTGAAAAATGAAAAGGACAAACATTCCTAATAGAGAAATGTTTAAAACATGGACTAAAAGTGCCTTGCCAATCACCATACAATACCTCCATTATTCCAGCACTGAAGGCAAATGGCAAGGACAGGTTAGCACAAGACTTAAAGTAATTGAGGAAGCAACTTCTCCAATCCACCCCATCATGTCCAAGACATACAACATACTAAGTCAAATTTCAGGCTACGCTGTTGGGTTAAAAGTACTGGCCAAAAAATGTGTTTGCGGAGCTGAAGCAATAGTACAGCAGGTAGGGCATTTGCCTTGCATGCAGACGATCCAGGTTCGATCCCTGGCATCCCATAATGGTCCCCTAAGCCCTGCCAGGAGTGATTCCTGAGTGCAGAGCAGGGGGAAGCCCTGAGCATTTCCGGGTATGACCCAAAAATTCCAAAAAGCAAAAAAAAATAGCCAACAAAATTTTAAAAATTAAAATAAACCCGTGACGTATTCAATATGTCAAACACAGTAAGTCTCACAATGGAGACGTTACTGGCCCCGCTGGAGCAAATAGGTGAACAACGGGAGGACCGTGACTGAATAAATAACAAATAAATAATTAATAAAAATAAATAAAGAGTGTGTTTATTTTCCTTATCTTTTGTTTTGAATTCCTCTACACTCTGACTTTGATGAACAGGTCTTGATTCCCATGAAACAGTGCAGTTTACCAGGACATCCTTCTCCAGGGCTTTACAGACACTGTCTTTTTAGAGAACAAAAGAGTTGTGGTTGAGAATTAAGTCACTTTCCAATATATAGATGATATTTTTAATTGTTGTTTAATTCAAGAGGCCACAATTGGTCACACCATTTAGATATTAAATGTTCTTGATGAACGAGGATATAGTGTCTCACTTCAAAGGCACAAATTGTTAATATTTAGGAGCTATTCTTACTCCAGAGGGTCAATCACTATCTAGTCATCAGCCTTGCTTTTTTAAAAAAGAAAAGAATTTATTTATTTAACTCTGGGGCTGAAGAGATAGTGTAACTGGTAGGGCACTTTCCTTGCACACAGCCTATGTAAATTTGATCCTCACCATCACTTATGTCCCCCAGCCCTATTGTGAAGTATTGTGATTCAGGAGTGATCCCTGAATGCAGCACCAGGAGTAAGCCCTGAGCACTGCCGGGTGTGGCCCCAAAGCAAATAAAAAATAAATTATTTTATTTTAGGATTGAGGAGATAGTACAGTGAGTTCAATCCCTAGCATCCCCATGTGGTCTCTGAGCCCTGCCAGAAGGGATCCCTGAGAGCAGAGTCAGGAATAAGTTCAAAGACAGCAGGGTGTGTAGCCCCAAAACAAAGCTACTTAAAAATAAAATTTTCATTTGCTTTTAGACATCACCATTTACATTATTGTTCATGTAAAGATTTTCATTCCATTAAACCCAGCACTATATCCCCATCAGAATATCTACTTTCCAGGGCCAAAGTGATAGTACAGCGAATAGGGCATTTTCCTTGCAGACGGTTGACCTGGGTTCAATGATGGACACCCCATATGCTTGCTCTAGCACTGTCAGGAGTTACTCCTCCTGAGTGCAGATCCAGGAGCAACCCCTGAGCATCACCAGGTGTGACCCAAAAAGCAAAAAAAAAAACAAAAAAAACTCCACTTTCCTCCATCACTGTTCCAGTTTCTCCCTTGTTACAATCTATTACCTCCTCCATCTCGCTACTGTGATAAACTTCCTACCAACAATTCTATTTTCTTTTTTTTTTTTTTACTTTTTGGGTCACACCTGGCCATGCACAGGGGTTATGTACACAGGCCATGCACTGGCTCTGCACTCAGGCGTTACTCCTGGCAGTGCTCAGGGAACCATATGGGATGCTGGGAATCAAACCCGGGTCAGCCGCGTGCAAGGCAAATGCCCTATCCGCTGTGCTATCTCTCTAGCCCCTCTATTTTCTATTGCAGTTCAACACTTGTTATTTTCCTACTCTTTTTTAATACCCCATAAATGAAAGAGATCATTCTGTATCTGTTTCTCTCCTAACTTTACTCAGCAAGATACTCTCCAGATCCATCCATATAGCAAAGCCTTGTTTGATTGCCTCTTATACCCATGTAGTATTGCACTATTTATATATACCATATTTTCTTTATCCAGTCATCTGTACTGGGCACTTGAGTAGTTTCTAGATTTGAAGTATTGTAATTAATGCTGCAAATAACAAAGATGTGTACATGAGTTTTCTAGCCTTTAGGCGCTAGGGATAGAGGTCAAAAAGTGAAATTTCTGCATCAGGATGTCATTATGGTTTCTTCTGCAATGCAAAAGCAAAATTATTCTTAAACTCAAAGACCCTCAAACTAAAAAGCAAGTGATGGTCTTTTGGGGAATGACAGGATCCTGTAGACTTTGAATCTGTAGGCTTGGTGATAACCCCATAAGATTATGAGGTACTAAAGGGACTGACTTGGAGCCCCTAATCTGAAACAAGAGCTGCCAACAGACATTTCCCAAACTTGCATCACCAATATGTTTCAGCTTCAGTTTTGATATACCTAATCTAGAAAAATCATTCACCCAAAAATAGAGCAGTAGCTCTCCCTGGGGCAAAGTCCTAAACATGGAGCTTACTTCTCCAAACACTTTTTTTGTTTTGGTTTATTTTGTTTTGGCTTTTGGAGTCACACCCAGTAATGTTCATGGGCTACTCCTGGCTCTGCACTCAGGAATTACTCCTGGTGGTGCTTGAAATCTATATGGGATGCCAGGGATTGAACCCAGGTGTGCAAGGCAAGCGGCCAACCCACTGTGCTATCGCTCCAGCTCCACGCTGTGGCTTTAATGACTGTTTCCCCATTCAGAGACCCAGACTGAAAATACCAAAAGAGAGGAAAGAGGACAATGAAGGATTTCATGATTAATTGCTTGAAAGCAGAGATTAAAACGCGTTAATTGAAGCAGGACAGATAGCACATGGGCTAAGGTGTTTGTGCTTTGCCTGTGGTCAACCCTGATTCCATTCCAGAACACCACCAGGAATGACCCCTGAGCATAGAGCCAGGAGTAAGTCCTGAGCACCAAATAAACAAAAGTGCAGATGAGAGGCCTGCAAGAATTCATTTCAGGCTCCCTCCTCTGACCTAGTTATTATAACAGCTGAGCCTTAGACTACCTTTTCTTAGCTAAGTAGGAATATTATTGTCTAAAATAAGACATAATGAGAATTGATGGGCCAGAGCGATAGTACAGCGGGTAGGGCATTTGCCTTGCACGCAGCAAACATGGGTTCAATCCCCAGCATCCCATATGGTCCCCTAAGCACTGCCAGGAGTAATTCCTGAGTGCAGAGCCAGGAAGAAGCCCTGAACACTTCCAGGTGGGGCTCAAAATCCAAAAGAAAATAAAGAAAAATAAAATAACAGTTCAGCTACTTTCTTTGTTCTTAACATTACCAGAACTTCTCTTGGCCAACTCCATGTGAAGAAATGGGGTTAGGTGGGGGTCCCCAGAATGAGGAAATGTACTCAACTACTGAGTCGTTGTTATCAGGACATCCTATTTACTCACTTTTTACTAGTTGCCACAGATGCCCAACCCTTCTTCTGGGGGAAATATAGGTACTCCTTAGGAAGTACTTTCTTTTCTCCACCACAGGAAAAGTGTTTTTAATTTTATTTTAATAACAATGGTTTCCAAAATTCTTATTGGTATTATTTCACACAAAGCTTCAGCACCAAGCCCTCCACTAACACGTCCACTTCCCTCAACTATGGTCCCATTGTCCTCCCTCCCCTGACCCGGCTGCTGTGGTAAGCTTCCTGCTGAAGACCAGTTCTCAGTTGCTGTTGCCTCCGGGCATTTGTTATTCCCCTATTATGTTTCTTTATATCCTGCATATGAGAGAGACCGTGTCTGTGTCTCTCCTACTCACTAACTTTATTCAAAATGAGACTCTCCAGATGTATCCAGGTAGCAGTAAATTGCATTGTTTTATCTTTTCTTGCAGTGGAATAGTATTGCATTGTATATATGTGCTCTAGTTTCTTTAACCCAGTATCTGTTTTTGGATGTTTGGGTTTCCAGCTTTTGGCGATTGTGAATAGTATTACAATGAACAAAACAGAGCAAATGTCTTTTCTGAATAGTTTGACAGTTTGGGGTACTTGGCCGAGAAGTGCGTTTGCTGTAATACACTATGGAAGCTCTATTCCTAGCTTTCTGACACGAGTCCATGGACATTCCACCAGCAGTGAATGAAAGTCTCTTTTACCTCACATCCACACCAACACTGGTTGTTTCTATTCTTTGTGATATGGACCAGATTTTAGTTTTTGGTTTCTGGCTCCACCTTCTGGCTTAACCCAGCAATGCCTAGACTGATGACAGTGGGCCCCACAGGGGAGGAGAAAGACCGTCACTTTCTCCCGATCCACCTATCACCCAGGACCCAGGGTTACTGGGTTCTTGCCTCGCGTCCCAGAAAGGAATTTCAGTAGATGAGCAGTGAAATTAGTTTTTATTTGGAGGTTTTAAAGGAAAGGAAGGAGAGAAAATGAGAGAGAGAGTGAAGAGTAACATGCTCAAGAGAGAATCCGGGCTTCTCCAATGGTGAAGAGAGCCCCTACACACATCCCAGCATTAGACATAAAAGCATGAAAGTATACATCTCAAGAGAGAAGATGCGGGCGACACATGTGGTCAGGCACCACACGTGCTCGGCCACATAGGCAGAAGCAGCACATGGGCTCGGGCAGCATATGAACATGCTTCCTTTGTTCAAGGTGGCCTTTATAGGGTTTCTCCAACCTGACCTCATTCCCCTGATCCTGAAGGCGTCACCAATATGGCAGCATTGAGAAGGATGAGAAAGGAGAGGCTGATAAAATCTCAAGACCGAACTAGGCTGCCAAAATGAAGGAAGACAAAAATGATCGTCTGTACTTTCAATGCACGTACGCTAGCATCGAATGCATCCATCGAGGACCTGATGGTAAAAGCGCGAAAGATCAAGTACGACATCATTGGTCTGACTGAGACAAGAAGGCATCAATCACATCATGCCATTTTCGACATTGGAGAAGAACTGTTCCTCGGAATATGCAATAAAAGAGGTGTCTGAGGCGTCGGTGTCCTTGTCAACACGAACTTGGCCATGAGCATTGATTCATTCGAATGCCTAACAACCCAAATCAGA
>JAOXYA010482745.1:0-16139 GCA_028565675.1 Sorex palustris | reverse complement strand
TATGGTCCCCTGAGCACCGCCAGGGGTAATTCCTGAGTGCAGAGCCAGGAGGAACCCCTGTGCATCACCAGGTGTGATGCAAAAATAAATAAATAAAAATAAAAAAATAAATGAAGAGCCCAAAAGACACCACAGTCAGACACATGACAGCCCCAGACTCGGGCCCACAAGGAGCCATGTCCCCAGCAGCCGGATCGAGGACACCTGTTTTCAAGCTGTGAGACGAATGGTCAGCACTGTGACCACCACTGCAGTCCACTGTCAAGCCCGACTGTGAGCAGACAGTACGTAACGACCCTTCCAAAATACGACTGACTTGGAATTCCCTGTCCCAACACACTGGACTCTGCCTTCCCAGCGCTGACCCTGCCCAGTTGGCGAGAGGCCCTGTGAGTCTGCTATGGCAACTCTGCCCACTGCTCTCAGTCGGGCACAGGCGGGAGCTGCCTGAGTGCCAGCGACGACCCAGAGCGCCAGGACCGGTCACGTCCACGGATTTCCCCTATGGTGTATCTGGGGTAAGTGCAGAGCCACTAACCCCGCCTACGCTGCCTCTCAGACTCCTCTGCCCTCCATCCGCCAGGCAATGCCGGCTCCCTTTCCACGCCCTGATGCACAGCGAGGCGGACAGACCCAGCCACCCCTACACACCTTGCACTGTGTCCTTACCACCACAGTCCACCACGTTCACACCAGCTCGGTCACACTGTCCCCTCCTTCCCTGCCAGCATCCCTTCCTTGTCTCTCGCTCCAGCCCTTGCTGCAGACACTAAGCAATCTCCAAGATGTGTTCAGCCCATCGGGAAGATCTTCGGTTCTGATTCAAGAACCCCTGAGTAGCCGTGCACTCCATGTCCAATCTGTATTCCTCCTCACTATCTTACACCCTCTAGGTGCTTCTCGCCTAGTACCCTCTGGCCCACAAAGCTATTTGAAGTCCTCCCTCCTGTATATAATTCAGCAAATCTTCCAAAGACACTGCCTCGGCAATACACTGTTTTGTTCAAATGTCTTAATAGCCCTCTGCTCTGTATGAGGCCAAGTTTACACTCCCTATCTTAGAGTTCCACACGTGGAGGCACCACAACAATCCCTGGTACTAATTGTTCTCCAGGAATATGCAGGTTGCAGAGCTCCTTACAGACACAGAGAAAGGGATGACTCCTTTCTAGAAAGAAAAGATAAAAAACTAAAACGTTTTCTAAGCACATAAAGCACCTGGGCCCGTGACTCCCTATCCAGCTCAGAGCTCTCAGCTCTGGCGAGATTTTGCTGAACACTGGTGTCATTCCTGCATCCTCACTGTTCTCAATAACGTCCCTTCCACGTGTGTCCAGAGACAAGTCTTCCCTTCGCCTCTCCTCTAATTCCTGCAGCCGATCACATGACACCATACGCAAGTCCACCTTCGCTGGTAAATCCGGCCACTCGCCAGCACCCTGTGGGTGAGTGAACCAGGAAGCACTTCCCGCTGCTGGCTGACCCCCCGGCCCTTGCACATGCCTGGATTGGCTGGTGAATGATGTGCTGCACTGCTGGCTGAGCGGTAGCAGCATTTGGCAACTGGGAAGTCGGCCTCAGGACCGTGGTCACTTTAGAGCTGGACATCACAGCCGCCGCCGCTGCCCCTGGAAAGAGAGTCTGGTTAGCACAGTCCGAACAACACTCCTGAGGAGGATGAGGGCAGTCTCTGCAACTCAGTCTATCAGTGCTCAGCACAATTCTATGTACATACAGACTTCGCCTTTTTTCACGGAGGTGACAAAGATGAACATACATCCAAGGACTGCCAGTTAAACCTGGTAATTGACAGGACTAACCAAGGATACCCCAAACTTAAACTGTCCTGAAAGAAAAAAAAAATTCGTAGTAAAGTATGTAGCAGTACAGCTCTCGGTGACTAGCTCAGCACAGGGCACTCAGGCCAGAGCTCTGCAGCTGGCCTGAACTGCCCTCGACTGCAGAAGCAGCTGTTGGCACACACGAAAACGGTGTTTTTAGAGTTCCAAGAGGGGCCGGAGCAATAGCACAGCGGGTAGGGCATTTGCCTCGCATGTGGCCATTCCGGGTTTGATTCCCGACGTCCTATATGGTCCCCAGAGCACCACCAGGACTAATTCCTGAGTGCAGAGCCAGGAGTAACCCCTGTGCCATCGCCAGGTGTGAACCAAAAAGGAAAAAAAAAAAAGAGTTCCAAGAAAGCCTATGGCACAGAGCCCCCTGCCTCTGTGATGGGCTCTGACAAACAAGTAACAATCAAGAGAACCTGGCTTTAGATTTCTGACTGGTTTAGTTTGGGGGCCATGCCTGGCAATGCTCAGGGGCACAAGCTGGGACTCCAGGAGCAAAGGTGCTCTCCAGACGTCGAGGTATTTCTCTAGCACACTCCCTGACTTTGGCAGCAACAACTTTACTCTCTCTAAAAGAACCGAACAGTTTATGATCAAGCAGTTGAGAAAACAAATCACATTTTATCCTTTATAAACTATTAGGACCTAATTCTAAGATTGAGTTCTTCCAGTTCCTCTCATTGCTCAAATTCTTACAATTTATCCATCTTTTTTGCTACATAATAAAGAATTTAAGAGTAAACCATCATATCTAAACTTCCAAAGTACCTGAGAGGGTAGGAGCGTGGTAAAATGGCAGAACACATGCTTAGCCAGGAGGAGGACCTGAGGCTGAGCACACGCCCGGGTGGCCCCAACCTCCCTGCACAGCCCAAGCCACCAAGAACCCGGGCTCCAAACCGGGCTCAAACCCAGGCCCCCTGAGTTGCTCAGTTGACCCTACAGAAAACAAGAAACAGTGCTTACACCAGGACACAGCCAGACATCAAAACACAGCACACATGGGGAGGCCCTGAGCTCATGCATGCACACACACACACACACACACACACACAGACACACACACACACACTACCATTAAAGCTTATGGATTATTTGTTAAAACTGAAGACCATTTTCAGACTACCATACCTCGAGGAATTCACCATTATAAAAGTTCGTATACCAAAAGATCACAATTGCTTTAAAGAGTATTGCTCTAAAATGTATATATATGCAGACTTGCACTTCACCTATTACTTCTCAGATTAGGCAAAAAATGCGTATCGCTCCACATTTGTTTAGGCTGTTCTGAAACTCAAGTAAACCAATTCTGGATATGCTCGACATTCCCATGTTTCCCACCAAATGTCTATTTGACATTTCTGCTGTTCTGAGAGTTTGAACAAAATACCCTGTCATTACCTCGAGGTAAATGAGATGCTCCAATGTGAAGGGGAGGCCCAGGAGCATTGCTGCGGATAATGGACATCTGCACGTTGGTAGTCATGATGTGATGCAGGTTGCTCGGGTGTCCCTGCAGAAATGGAGTATAACATGTCACTGTCACAAGCTTGGCTCAGAGTTGGTATTGAACCATTACTTCCAGGAAGTCAACTGCCTCAAAATCTGGGTTGATCCTTTCCATGTTTATTTGGTTTATTGGGTTTTCGGGCCATCAGCTGGTGGTCCTTGGGGATCGCTCTTGGTGGGATTCAGCGGGTATATGTGGTGCTGGGACTAACCAGGGTCAAATAGGTTTGCAAGGCAAGTACTGCACCATCTGATCATGCAGTGCATCATCTCTCTGGCACACGGACTCAACTTTTAAAAAAATGACAGGCAGGGGCCTAAGTGACAGTACAACGGGCAGGGCACTTGCCTTACAAATGGCTAACTTGGGCTCAAACTCCTGCAGCCCATATGGTCCCCGGAGTCCCACCAGGAGTGATCCCTGAGTGCAGAGTCAGGAGTGAGCCCTGAGCACTGCAGAGCGTGGCCCAAAGCAGGCAAAGGGAAAAACAAAAACAAGTCTGGAGAGACCATCCAAGAGACTGGGCACCTGCTGCGCATGCCGAGCACCAGGACAGGATCCCTGCTTCCACATGTCAGATCCCTGACCTCCTCTCTAAGCAGAGTGGGAGCAGCCCCAGAGAACTGCTATTGGGCCCCAAACCACATCAAACCAAGACTTTTAAAACCCCAAAGCAGAGTTTAAAATGATCTGGGCCTACGGGTCTCTGTGAGTGTGTGAGAACCCATCAGCTTCTTCCAACCTGACCAGCTTGAGACCCTAAGACACATGGATGCCAAGCATCCATTCTGAGACATGGACGCTGGCAAGCGGAGGCTTTCCCACTCTCCTTCCTTGGCCAAAGCTTGTTTTCTACCATGCCCTGTTTCACTCCCCACACAGCCATGCTTTCTAATGCTATCCTGAATATTCAATTCTCAGTTAATATGCAAGAGATACTCTGTGACCAGTCCTTTAACTCGTTCCAAAAATGGTCCTTTCCAAGAGCATGCTCTGCATGAAGGGGCCCAGCTGGGAGCCCTAGCTCTGGATCATGCTCCGAGAACCTCTCTTCCACAGGGCAGTTCCTTCCCTATACACGTCCACCCCAGAGAGATGGCAGTGCTTCTCATACGGAGACCCAGTGAAGCATCCAATAAAAAGAATGCTTCTTTAGAAAATATTTTTGGTTGCGTAGGCTTATTTCTGGCTCTGCATTCAGGGCTCACTCCTGGTGGGGCTCAGGGACACAACGGGATGCCAGGGATGGAACCCAGAAAAGCCACGTGCAGGGCAAGTGCTGTCCTCTTGCTCGGGTCCCAGAGTGCATCTTTTCAGAATACCTTTTTCAAATAGAAGAATGTTAAGAACTGCTTTTTCCTTAACTTAAAATCGTAAATAAATCAAATACATATTATGGAGTAGGACTGCAATTGCAGAAGTATTTCAAATGCAAACTTAATCAGAAGTGCTACCACTGGGGCTATGTGGTACCTGCCAGCTGTCCATGGGGGCGCAACTGCACTCCTCAAGAGGGAACCAGAGGCAACCAGTCTGCTCTGGCTTTTTTTTTTTTGTTTTTGGGCCACACCAGGCAGAGCTCATGGCTATCTACTGGCTCTGTGCTCAGGGGGCCATATGGGATGCCAGAGATCGCTGGGTCAGCCTGGATAGGGCAACCGCCCTGCCCACTGTAGATGCAATTGAGCAAACTGGATTCTGAGCTCTGACTGTCTCAGCAAGATTCATCTGCCACTGAGGGCAGTGCGCATACACAGCAGATGCCAAAGTGCGGCTGAACAACAAAGACCACTGCACACAATGACTTTCGTTCCCCACAGCCCTCCTCTTCTCTCAAACCTCAGGTCTTTCCCTCGCAGATCTCAATGACTCTCAGTTTTACCTAGACTATTGTGTACAACACACTGCGGGCATTTAGCAAAGAAGGGTCAGCAGTTTGCTCTCTCCATTCCAAAAGTCAGCAAATTAAGAGGCTAAGTACCTGCTGTCCGCTGATTGTTGCCACAGGAATGGCTGAGGCCTGAGGGATACTACTCTCCATGGGAACAGTCACCTGGCCTGGAACTTTGGGCGGAAGTGACAAGGTAGAAGGTGGAGCAGGAGCAATGGGGCGGCTAGGCATGGTCGGCTTTGGGGGTGGCTGCAAACAGAAGACAACAGAAAATGAAGAGCAGTTCTGCGTCAGTGACGCGCTTCACTCTCCCCTTGTGAACTTCATTCCACGTGCGAACTTCAGGCAAAATCAAACTTGGTGAGCGCCAGGACAGAAAGCTATTTGCATCCATTTGACAGTCTCTCCCTCAGCATCACAGTTTACTAGCATTGACACTTCACAGGTGAGGGAGGGAGCAAACAAGCAATGGCTGCACTTTCTCAAAACATCTGGGGAAGATAACCGGTGAGAAAAGTCCAGCTCTGTGTGCTAAGAGCCCATAGTCAGTGGAGTTCGTGCACAATTCAATCAGCCTCATCAGTGGCCGAATAAATAGCAGCACTCCTACATTAAAAAAAAAAAGCCCATATTCTTCCTTCCAATCCAGATTTCTTTATTCCACTGGTGCCCCCTCTTCTACCAAAAACATGTGGCGTGGGCACAAGCTGCCCGAAACACCTAGTATTTATTACTTAGCTGACCGTGAATTTATAGTTATGGTGCATTCAAAGCTTTTTGCTGTCACTCATGTTTCTGCACCCCCTACGCTCAGTTACACAGCCCATACAGGATCAGTACCCAGTGTTCAAGCAGCCACCTAGAATTTAGGCAATGCTGTTTTTCAAGTTTGAGCAAAAGTAACAAAAACATTATTACTAAGTGAAACATAACCAGAAGGCATACGCAAGGCAATATTCTCAGAGACCTCCATGCTTTACAACACAACCTACAGAGTGTGTTGCTCATTCATGAAAGCAGACTCAGCATAATCATAACATATAGAATTAACGTCGAAATTCTGTGATACTAATTACCCAGAGGACAATATTAGGCACCTCACAACATCAAAATTAAGTTACAGAGAAAAGCTGAACTAACGGTCAAAGGAAGGAAACTGGCAGAATTATCAGGCCGTCTCAGCCGGGGCTCAGCGTGGCCATCTGCAACTTCCGTACCTTCATGAGTCCCTCCGAGAACGAGAGTGGCACTGCTGGCGTCAGGTGGGCGGGGGGCGCCGTCACTGTGACAGGGGCGCCGGACGCCACCGCGTGGTGTGTAGACAGCATCTGTACCTGGGGGTAGGGCCGCACCACCACAGGCTCTTGCTTGTCTTCCCGGGACTGCAGGGAACTGCTGGCACCCAGGTGCTCCCTGGCACCGACTTCAGCATCTCGACCAGGTTCATCATTGACTAGGAGAGACATGAGGGGTGAAACAACCTCCTTCCAACATCAACACAACAGCACAGACAACCGGAGTAACGCTAATGGGGGCTCAGGCCTCACGGCCTGGCCACTGCCCTGTGATGGTTTAACAAGAGAATTGGGCATCAGAGTACCCGATGGAACCTGTGGAAGACAGGGTATTTTTTGGACATCGTGGTTTGCCCATAATTATGAACAAAAAGCCTGACAGCTATCCAAGATGTGCTCAAAAGAGATCCATGTGCAGTTAAAGATAGGCACCAACTTCATCAAAAATAATTAAGGACAAGCAGTAGCAATAGCACACGGGTAAGGTGCTTGCCTGACACAGGCTGATCTGGGCTGGGCTGGGTCTCCGGCATCCTATATGGTCACCAAGCCTGCCAGGCGTGACCCTGGAGTCAGAGCCAGGAGTAAGCCCTGAGCATTACCAGGTGTAGCTCAAAAAGCCAGCAGGGGGGAAAAAAATAGTGACAATAAACTGAGTTTCTGCATCTCTGTAATGGGGAATACTGGTTCCCAAAGCATCCAACAGCCTGAAGGGCAAGCGAAGAGCTGATCAGTGCCACAAGTGCCACTGGCTATGGTGCTGCCAGGTAGACTGGCGCAGCTGAAGGCCAAGAATGTCCCTAGCACCAGCCCCCCAGCATGGCAAGCGGGAGTCAGCAGCCGGGTACGGGAGAAGGTGATAAGGGAGGGGAGGAATACAAGGGGTTTCTCATGCGAAACTCTCTCTCCCTCTTATATGTCACACCCAAGGACATGTCACTTATTTAGAAATTAATTTTTAAAAAATTCAAGGAACTAACGTAGTAAGAACATACTCATTGAAAAAACATTATCTGAAAAAACAATTACATGTATGCAAAAACTTTTGATTATTTGTAAAACTTTAGTAAAGCTGCACCCCAAATCTCTCCCCTCAAGAGATTTATCTTCAGGAGTGAACATTTTGATAAAACCTTCATACTTTTCACCTTTGTAAACAATGGGTGGGTTTTTAATTTAACTTTTTACCCGGTTACCTTTATAATGACGAGCCCATGAAAGTTCATTGTCCTGTGAATGTTCATGACTGAGCGACTTCCCCAGTAACAAGCCCTGCACCGATTCTCCATGAACCCTCAGGTCAGTGCCACCCGGTCACTGCCCCTCACCAGGGCACTCACCACCACAACTTACTCACAGATCACTGCTGGTTTTGTTTAATTTCTAAGTGCATGAGCCAGGTGTAACCCCTGTGCACCGCCGGGTGTGACCCAAAAAGTAAACAACAACAACAACAACAACAACAAAAACACACATCATAATAAAATTTTTTTTGGCACAGTTAGAGTCAGGAATTGAGCATGCCAATGGGTGCTCTGACTCTGAACTGCATTCCTGCCTTGCTCCTGGGGATGGGAGGGAATGAGGGCTTCCAAGCAGTGCTCAGGAGGTCTGAGGGCCCGACCTGGGTCAGAGGAGGCGCTGCTGCTTGGTCCTGCCTGCAGGACTGAGGGGACCCGGGCGCCCCCGAGTCACTGCTGGTGGTGCTCAGGCCTCCAGGGCCACCCCTGGCGACGCTTGGGAACATGTGCGGGAAATCAAACCGTGCTCCAAACACTGCACTGTCTTCCGCCACACACGGCCTCATTTCTAAAAGGCTATGTGGAGTTCTTTACAGAGATACCAGTTTAAATGATCACGTCGCTGATGGGCTTTTAGGTTATTTCCCAACTTTTATCAACATCCTAGGCTAGCAAAGGTTTCACAAAAGCGGAGTCCTGAAACCACAACTTAACTGTGAGAAAGAGCACCTTTTCTGTTACTCGAGCAAGTCCAGTCATTTGGGATGGCTGCCTTCCCTCCCAACCACGCCTTCAAAGCCACAGATCTGTCTATCGCCATCACTGTGTCTTTCCTGGGACTTCACCAAGTCTCAGACAACATGAACTTCTTACCTGGCTTCCCTCTTTCTCCTTTTTTGCAGTGACCGGGACTGAAACCAGGGCTTCACACATTCAAGGCTTGTGCGCTACCTGGGACTTTAGTTAAATACACATCATTTTTATGTTTGTTTTTGGCCACACTGAGACCGTAAGGTACCAGGGTCTGAACTTGGGTTCCTGCTTGCAAAGTACAATGCTGCGGCTGTTGAAATCTCCTAAGGTCCTAACATATTTTTGATGGGTCATTAATATATGTAAACCATGTTTCTTAACAAGGGCCATAAGGACTCCTGGGCACCCTCAGGATATTCCAAGAGGACCACAGGTGACACCTAGATGAATGGGGGCCCGGGATGAGGGGCCAGCTGACAGAACAAGTGGCACAGAGGAAGGAAGCAAGGTGGAAAGGAGTCGCGGTCAGCAAGAGGCTGAGGAACACCCCTGTAAGCTACAGCCAAGCTGCCCTTTCTCTCTCTAACCACTGAGGAACGATTCCACCATACGGCTCCACCAGATCTTACTAACCTTGTTACCAGTTGATAGTCTCAACTATTTTCAGTTTTGACCAAAGTGCTTGCATGTCTGATGTATTTTCCCTTATCTTATGGAAACGCCTTGGATAGGACAGCTTGGGGAGCTGGATTCTGTAAGATGTTCCAAACTTCTCTCAAGTGGGAGGTCTGCATGCTGCACAACCACATCAGAACAGCCAATATGTTGGGTCATTCGAAAAATCTACATTTGCTGTGTGCAGTCATTTTTCATTGTGATTTTAATTTGTGTTCCCTAAGGATTAGTGATGCTGAGGATCTTTTATATGCTAACTGGCCATGAATACAGGTTTTTTTTTTCGGTGAAGTGTACATTCAAATATTTTACAACTCTTCAAGAATGTGAGTCCCTTCACAGCCCCGTGGGAGGGGAATGTGAGAGTACACGGCTTGGGCTGAGGTGTGGACTGCCCCCCCAAAACGGGGAGGAAGGGGCTGGAGGAGGGTACTACATCAGTGCCTTGGGGCCACGTGTGGGGGCAAGGGAGGGAGACCCGAGAACACAGTGCTTCTCCCTCTCTGCCTGACCATGCAGGCCACAGGGGAAATGCCTAGTGCAGCTCAGGTCTGGGGAAGGCTGCTCCTCCTAGCACCCACAGGACAGATGCTCCCTGCCAGAGCCTTGCAAGCAGCTGCCACGCTCACCTGAAGCCCCCTCCTGTTCTGCAAGGACGGGAACTGGTCCCCACCACCTGATTTCTGGGGGAACCGCGGACCCAGGTGGGAGCGAGGACTTGCTCCTTGCAGGACAGGAAAGTCAGCCCTCACCTTGGCATAGATCTCCCAGGACCAGCGCCCTCCCTCACAGAAAAGTATTTCAGGAGGAGACAAAAGAGTAAAGCAACGCATAACAGTTTTATGCAAAGAAATTTACTGAGAGAAGGTGAAAAAGAGGAGGAGATGCATGTTCAAGAGAGAACACAAGCATAGTAGGGAGGGCGTTTGCCTTGAACGTGGCTGAACAGGGTTCAAACCCTGGCATCCCATATGGTTCCCCCCAGCACCACCAGGAGTGATTCCTGAGTGCAGAGTCAGGAGTAATCCCTGAGCATTAATTTTTTTTTTTCAGATGGGGAGAAGGGGAATGCAGAGAATGGCATTTTGGA
This sequence comes from Sorex palustris, assembly GCA_028565675.1. Lineage (NCBI taxonomy): Eukaryota > Metazoa > Chordata > Mammalia > Eulipotyphla > Soricidae > Sorex > Sorex palustris. The sequence goes on along the minus strand of JAOXYA010482745.1, from coordinate 5,831 downwards.
GGTTAAAGACAGTTTCTCCAAACTGTCTGGGCCAGGAGAGGTATTTACCACAACTTTCTTCTCAGTCCAGGGCTACTTTTTATTTTGTTAACTGTCTTTTAACAGAATGAAGAGTGGTCTATTTTAATGTTAATGAAAATGACCTATTAGTTTTTCTCTCTCTGGTATTGTTTCTGGACCACACCCAGCTATGCGCAGGGGTTACTCCTGGCTCTACACTCAAGGATCACTTCTTGTGGGGTTCCAAGGCACTGAACTGAGCTTGGTGGCATGCAAGACAAGTGACTTCCCCGCTGTCCTATTGCTCTGCCCCTCAGCTGCTCTCTTTATAGTGGGTTGTTTTTTTTTTTTTTTTTGGTAAACTAATGCTAAGTGTTTTTTGCTTAAGACTAGTTCGCTATGTTCGCTTTTTAGAATTTGTTTTTATTTTTAAAAGCCTGGAAGCACTCGGGCTACTCTCAGCTTAGTGCTCCGGGTCACTCCTAGTGATTTTAGGGGACCACGTGCTGCCCTGCACAGAGCCAATATGGGTTCTATCCGTGGCACCCAACACGGTTCCCTGAGCAGTGCTGAGTGTGGACCCAAAACAAGCAAAACAGAAATTAACTTTTGTGAGGGTAAAGGTTCACTTCACCCCACATGTAATCTAGTGTTCTAGCACTATTTTGTGGAAAAGACAATCATTACTCTATTGAATTACCTACAAGCTTCCATTAAAATGCAATTGTGCATCCACAGGGGTGTCTATTTCTGAACTCTGCCTTTCTCCCAAGGCCCATGCTTCTATCTTTATACCAATATTAATCTCGATGCATGTTGCATTACTGAAAGTTTTGAAATAAAGCAGTTGAATTCTCTAACTTTCTTCTTTTTGTTGAAATTGCTCTAACTATTCTAGGTCTTTTGGTTTCTCCATAAATCTTAGATTCAGGTCATCAGCTTTTATAGAAGATCTGGCAGGATTTTGATTAGAATTTCTTTGAATATGGTTCTCACTCTACGAAAAAGGTCTCTCTTCATTTTACTTAGGTTTTTGATTTCTCTCAGCAGTGTTTTATAGTTTTCTAATTCCACATCTTATATAAATCTTGTTAAATTTACCTCTAAGTATTTTTAATGTTTTTATATCATTGTAAGTGATATTTAAAATTTTTCACTTAAATACTCAGAAATGTATTCTAATTCACACACTGAGCATGTATCCTGCAACCATTATCAATCTCACTAGTTAAAATATTCTTTTTGGGCCACAGAGATTAAGGTGCTTGCCTTGCATGCAGCTTACCCCAGTTCAATTCCCAGGAATGACCATTGCCAAGAGTGATCCCTGAGCACAGAACCATGGAAAAGCCCTGGGCATTGTTGGGCATGTCTCAAAGCAAAAAAAAAGTTACATACATGTCTTTTTTCTCACTGGGACTGACAGGTATGGCTCAATGGGCTGAGTAAATGCTTTGAATGTGGGAGGCCCAGCTTCGATGCCCTGCATGGTCCCTGAGCACCACTTGAGTGACCCCCAAGTACACAGCTGAGAGCATCTCCAGATCACTGCCAAGTGTGCACCCCCCACACCAAAGTTGTACAGGTACATACACGTGTGTGCACATATTCCTTAGGACCTCCTGCATAAATAAGGATGATGTTTGTTAGTAAAGTTTTACCTGTCTTGCCATAGTTTTTTTGTTTTGTTTTGGGGTCACCCCCAATGATGCTCAAGGTTTACTCCTGGCTCTGCATTCAGGGATTACTCCTGGTGGGGCTCAGGGTACCATAAGGGATAACGGGAAACAAACCCAGTTGGCCATGTGCAAGACTACCCACTGTACTATTTCTCAGGCCCCAGTCTTTCAATGTTTTGATTTTTAACACCACAAATAGAAAAAGATTCACCCTATTACACTTTTACGGGAAATGGATAATTTTATAACTTTGTCCAAAGTCATACTTGTACAGGAATGTTTTGATTTTGACAGCTTCATTAAGATAAAATTTACTGATTACTTCCCATTGAGATTTTTGGAACCATCAGCAATTTCATTCCAGACAACTGAAGCATTTTATTTCAGGCTATTTTGCAATCTATACATCTCAACTGCAAACACATATTTGAAATTCTAATAAGCTCAGGATCCCAAGTTACTACTAATGATAAGAGCAATAGATGCTACTAAAAAACATTCACCAAGAAATATTTTAATTCTTTTTAAGGAGTAACTGAAGGAAAAAATATATACACTATTCAGGAGTAACATTGAAGACAATTTTGATTTAAGCTGACATCCTGACAAAGCAACTATTGCTATTTGACACCTGTTTCAATGAGTATTTCTTGTAGGAAAGAAAAATATTCTCCATAGCTATGTTCATGTAAACTATCCTGTTGTGAACTTATTTATTTTTTGGTTTTTGGGTCACACCGGCGATGCTCAGGGGTTACTCCTGGCGGTGCTTGGGGGACCATATGGGATGCTGGGAATCGAACCTGGGTCAGCAGCGTGCAGGACAAATGCCCTACCTGCTGTGCTATTGCTCCAGCCCCGTTGTGAATTTATGTCAAATATAAAACACTGCCGAAATTTTTTTCCCCTTTGTCTTTTCTTTGTTTTGGGGCTAAAGCAAGCAATACTCAGGGCTTACCTCTGGCTCTGCACTCAGGAATTACTCCTGGTGATGCTCAGGGTACCATATGGGATGCTGGGAATCGAACTCGTGTTGGCCACATGCAGGACAAGAACGCTGCCCTTTGTCCCCCAAAAAGAATGTTTTAAGGAGTAAAGAGTTTATTGGGACTATGGGAACTTGGACCACTCCTTCATCCCATACACTGCAGCAAATGAAGCACAGCAAGTGTACCAGGCCACCCCAGAGACAGGCTCCAGTCCTATCCTAAGGAGAGGCCCTGAACTGATACGAGTTAGCAAAGGCAGCCTACACACATTGACTTCTGATATAAAACCTCGGGAGAAGACATGAGCCAAATAAGTGAGAAGAGGAAGAAGGCTGCAACAAAAGAAACAATAAAGTTTCTACACCAAGAAAACTTTTATCACTCATTCAGAAACCATGAATAAGTGTTTTTCTGGTCACACCCAGGAGTGCTTAGACCTCCTGCACTCAAAACGTGCTCAGTCCTGTAAGCAGCTACTATTCGGCAGGGGACATGAAGCAATTTCATGTCTAAAAAGAACTAGAAAAAGGATCAGGAAAAAGGAACACTACTTTCCATTCTGTGTTGTCTTTTCACTTGAACCTATTTAAAGGCACTTCTCAGCTTTAACACTGTCAAAGGAGCGAGATACCTGTCTCCTGCATCCGAAACTTTTTTGGGGGGCCACATACCTGGCAATGTTCAAGGGTTACTCCTGACTCAGCATTCAGGATTCACTCCTGGAGATGCTCAGGGAACATATTGGATGCCAGAAACTGAACTACAGTGCCTTATTCACCGTAGCATTGCATTGTCCAATATTCTATGTGAGGGAAAAATCAGCTCCTGCTGAGAACTCACCTAGAGTGTTCAAACAGTCTATAACTCTCAACCAAGTTGCATACATATGAAATTTTATTTAAAATAAGCTTTTTTCCTAAATAAGCTCCTCAAAGGCAAGACTCACACACCTTTGGTCTGCCTTAACACTGTATCTCCAGGATCTTAAATTAAAACACTATAAAGTGACATATATATTATAGACGTATATCACATATGAGATATACATACATCATACATACACACACATATATAGAAAACGTCCCGGGGGGGGGGGTGGCGGGTTGAATATCCCTCTCCGCCCTGAGCAGAGCCCCGGCAGCTGAAGACCTCCTGGACCCAGCCACGGCCATACTGAGACCACTCTCCACATGCTAGGACAAGCCTCAAGCATGAAAGAACTGGTAGAGAAACCCTAGTGTGCGGGACCCGGGGCTGAGATCTCCAAGCCTGCTCGGATCGGGACAGGGCCTCCTCCACCCAGATCTCCCATCTTCCAATAGCTAGGCGTTACACTCACCAACTGCCATGTAACTCCATCAACGGCCAAGATCCAGAGACTATAAAACCAAGCTCCCGGAAGACCTCTTATTGTCTAGTTCTTGCTCTCAGAGAACCTGGCAGGCTACCGAGAGGATCTTGCCCACATATATGCTTGATTGGGAACACCTGTAAAGGTGATTAGAGGCTGCCCCAAAAGCCTACATCCCTCTCGGAGAGCCTGGCAAGTTACCTGTGGCATCCTCGATATGCCAAAAACAGTAACAATGATGGTCCTCATTCCCCTGACCCTGAAGAAGCCCCCAATATGTCATCGGGCTACACTAGCACGTGACAGGGACGAATGGAGACGTTACTGGCATCTGCTTGAGAAAATCGATGAACAACGGGGTGATAGTGATAGTATTAATGTGATAAAAATAAAACTCCTGGGGCTAAAGAAATAGCCCAACAGGTCTGTGTACATGCTTTGCAAGGAGGCGGCCTGGGTTGGATCCCTAAAACACACCAACCCTCAAGCACCATGCCGAATGCCAGCTTATGAAGTCAAAGGCAGAACCTGAACAACACTGGGTGTGGCCCGCAAACCAAAACATTAAAAAGGGCTGTAGGCAATTCCCTATACATTCCACGCATGAAGAGAGGAAAACAGAAAGGGGGGGGGGATCTTGTTTAATTTGGAACTATGAAATATTCTTCAAATCTGAAAACCTGTTATTTACTAAAAGCACAGAGGAATCTGAATAATTTAAGTTGGAAAGAAGAGCTCTGAAAGAAAGAAACAACAGAAAGAAATATTCCAGGTCTCACCTGTGGCAGCTGGGTTTATCAGTCCTGCAGAGCTGCTGCTCGGAATCTGGGAAGAGGCTTGGCCGAGCCCAGTGGACGGGGTTCCCAACCGAGGAAACTGCTGAGAACTCATTTCCACCTGCAGTGTGAATAGCTGAAAGGTTACTGCTGACTTCTGAGATTAGAATTAATAATGCCAAAGTAGAGCATTCTGAGTCCCGCCCGGATCTTCCCTTGGGAGAAGCAAATCCAGCACTACTTATCTTAAAACCATGACTGATGGGGGCCAGAGTGACAGTCCAGAAGGACAGGGCGCTTGCCCTGCAGGTGGCTACTCTGGGTTCCATCCTTGGCACCCCATGCGGTAGCCCAGCACCGCCAGGAGTGATCCCCAAGGGCAGAGCCAGCACCAGTATTAAGTACCGCCACGTGTGGCCCCCAAGCAAAAGCATATGCCCGCCAAAAACAAGGACTACGAATCGGCAGCACAGAATTTACGACTTGCACAGGCTCGATCGGTACTGACATGTACACTGTGTCCGGGGTACGGTGCCCACAGCGAGCATGCCACACACACTGCAGCCACACGGACACCGGGGCAAGACGCGCCGTCAACACGACCCGCGCGCCCCGTGCCAGGAGTTCCTGGAAACCAGCACGTCCCCTCCAAGACTTGGGACCTGCGCGAGGTGGTTACCCGGTTCCTCGGTGGGTCACCCGAAGAGTGTGGCGGGCCAGCCCCCTCCCCAAACCCTGAACCTCCCACCAACACTCACCCCGAGGGAGCGCTGCGAGCGCTCCAGCGCACGTGCCCGAGGCCCGCCCCCTTCCCGGGACCCCCACCGGCCGCTCGGGAAAGGACCCCCGCCCGGGTCACCACCCGCCCCCCGCCACCCCGGAGCACCCTGCCGAACTGGAGGAAACTCGGCTTTACGGCCCCTTCGGGGGGCCTGCGAGCATGCGGGGGGCACCGGGACGGCGGCCCGGGAGCCCCCGACGGGCGGCGCGCCCCTTCACCTGCGGTAGCCGCCCGCCCGCCGCGCTCCCACCTGGC
>JAOXYA010482739.1:0-16139 GCA_028565675.1 Sorex palustris | reverse complement strand
GCTTTGAATATTATTCACTCCCGGGCATCTGCTTTCTCAACTTAAGCCTCAGTTGCCCTCACTTCCTAGCACCCCAAAAGCAGGGTCCCGACGTGGGACTGGATGGAACCAGGGCAAGCCGGTAAGTTATGTGCTACCCTGGCATTGAGATGGGCCAGGCCAAGGTGCCACGATTCTTAACTATAGGTTAAGAGTTTGATCATAGGCAAATGCTGTCATGACCAAAAGTAACGACGAGACTAGGACCTTGCTAGGGGTAGGAAAGACTAATCTGGCCTGAGCACTATAGTCTGAGATCGAGATGGCCCTAGGAAAACAATTCTATAAGTTTAAGGTATTTCTTACTGTGTCCATACAAAATGATTTACGTGATGTATGCTTACATGTTGGTCGGACAAGGAGAGGAGAAACACACCCAGGGGATTCCGCTCTAGGGTGGGTCCATCTGATCATGAGAATCTGTCCTAGAAGCGGTTTTCCCTGAGGGAAAGAACTCTACCCCTATTGATTGTGACCACACCTAGGTGTAATTATTATCCCAACCCCTCATGCTGGGGGATATAATGAGACTGGAAGAACAGGCAAGGGGAGGCAGAGGAGAGAGACAGGAGTGAGTGGAGAGGAGAGTGGAATGAACTGCAACTGAGACCAACCAGCCTGGCCCTCGTTCCTTCCTTCGCCTGCCCATCACCATCGACCTCCCCGGGGTGTGGAAACCGGCGTGAGACTACCAAACACGGGCGGCGGAGAGTAGAGCCACCACCGCTGCTGTCTTTTTTGAGTTTACACAAGAACCGTTTGTCCTCTCTCATTCTTTCAGTTTTCTGGCGCTAAGCAGTTGGTCATTTCCTACCGTTGTCAGAGAACCTGCTGCCTTTTGATCCACTTTACGTTGACTGCTGCTGGGTCCAATTTCCAGGCCTCCCTCCCAGTGCTTCTCCTCTCTGGACAATTCGGGGGACACCTTGGCAGGGGATGTGACCCCTCGGCCAGTGTTTCTCAGCCTGTGACCCGCTGGGACCCCATCAGACCTTGTACCCTCCCATCCCCACCCCCCGTCCTGCCAGCTCGCCCCTGCTCTGTGCCATGGGCCCCTTCCATGTCATCCCCGAGGTCCCAGGATGTCCAGGGTCCCCTGCGGGGCTCACGGCTGCTTGCTGGGAAGCTCTGCCCTCCGGCCTGTTTTTCTCCCTCAGTCCCCTGAGAACATCATTCTGAGCAGAGTTTGAAAATAGCTTCAATTTTTGAAAACATCGTTTTCACTTCTTTACAGATTGAGAAAATGAGTGTCCTAGGAAATAGGACTTGTTGCCAAAACAAAGAGTCATTTCTTAAACTTGGGCAAGGGTTGAAATGCACTTGTATCCTGATATTTTTTAATGGAAAAAATAAAAAACAGCGAAGCCAGACGAGTCCCTGTATGATGGTTGGTTTTCATTCTGTTCCTCCCCTTCGGTCTCCGGTATCCATCTGGGCTCTGCTCTCAGGGCTGGGCGTCTCCGACAGCCGCTCTCTTCCCCAGCGCCGTATCTGCTTGGCCCCCCGGGCCCCGCTCATTAGATGAGTCAGTGACAACCCCCAGGCCCAGGCGGCGAGCGGGGACTCCTCTGGACCCTTCTGTGCTTCCAGAGGCTGGGTCGGGCCTGGACCCCCACAAGGAGGGCCGAGCCGGGTGGCCCGGCTGCAGGGGTCCCCTGGCCTCCCTGGGCACTGGGTCAGCTCTCTGCGGCCGACCCCCTCTGAGTCACAAAGCGATTTGAACACACAGTGACCAGCTCTTTTGCCACTGGACAGATGAGAGTAAGGATCTCTCTTAATAAAGCGGGACAGGGTCACCCCTTTTTGCTCTTGGTGCTGCTCGCATGGGGAGGAGAGCAGACCCCCACCAACAGAGCACCTTTGGGATCCCCAGTCCTGCCCCGGACTCTGCAGGTGCTGGGCGTGGCTCCCCGAAGAGACAGAAGCTCCTGGCGTGGCTGTGTGGCCACAGGGCTGTGTGGCTGCATGGCCTCGTGGCTGCATAATTACTTGGTGGTGTGGCTATGGGGCTTTGTGGCCACGTGGCTGTGTGGCTGAGTGGTTGTGTAGCTGTGTGGCTGCATGGCTATGTGGTGTGTGGCTGTGTGGCAGTGTGGCTGCATGGCTACATGGCCATGTGGCTGTGTGGCTGCGTGACTTCGTGACTGCATGGCTATGTAGTGGTATGGCCGTGTGGCTGTGTGACTGTATGGCCACATGGCTATGTGGCTGGCTCTGCCCCCATCCCAGGGAGGCCTCTCCTGCCGCCATCAGGGTGACTCCCGTGTGCTTGGAGGATGGCAGGTCCCCCACACAGCAAGAGCGGGCCTGGGCTTCGCTGTTGTTTGCAGGAGCTGAACTGGCCGTAGATGGGCCCATCTGCTTTCGTGGCCAGTCCTCCCGCACACGTGGCCTCGGGAACATGTGGGGAAGCTCCAGCAGGCATGATGCCACTGGAAACCAGTGACCAGAGTAGCCTGAACCCGCCTAAAGACAGCTCGGCACAGAGGCCGGGGCCAACGCCCCACAGGCCGGTCGCCATGAGGCTGCCAAGAGCCATGGCCGCTCACCCCGCTGCCCCGGCCTGTCTCGTCGAGTGTCCTCGTTCCTCCATGCACGTCTCCCCCGGCTGACAAGGCAGCCCATGCGTGCCAGAGCCCGTGTCCGATGTCCTTGCACTCAGACCGGGCTGTCTCACAGAGCAGCGGAGACCCACTGTGTCCACCAGTCAGCACGGGGTTCATGGCTGGTGAGTGTGTGTGAATAGGAGCCGGAGTTTGTGGGTTGGTGTGGGATGTTTGGAGTACATCTGAGTGTGTGTGTGTGTGTGTGTGTGTGTGTACAAGTACGTGTGAATACGAGGAGAAAGTGAGTGGTATGTGTGGCTATGAGGAGGGGGGTGTCTGTGTATACTGTGACGTGTACGCCTGAGTCAGCAGGCGGCTGAGGGTGTGCAAGGCTGTGGAATGTGTCTGTGTGAGGCTGTGTGGATTCTGTGTGTCTGCGTGGTTCTGTGTGTGAGACTGTGTGGAATGTGAGTGTGTGTGTCTGAAAAAATGTGTGTGTGTGAGTGCGACATGGCCCCTCATCCCCACGGGCCCACAGGCTCTGACAGCTGCATCTGAGGGCCGGGAACAGGCCTCCCTCTCCCTGTTGCTTTTCAATGGGGACACACTAGCCCTGCAGTTAGGAAGAAACAGACCTTAGGGGGAGGACAAGACAGAAATGAGGCAACGAGACAAGTGTCCATTTCTCTTTCATGCATCATCTGCCTGTGTCCATGCGAACTCTGTATCAGTACGCACGCTCTCACACACACACACACACTCACACACACATGTGTACACACACACGCACATACATATGCACACACACGCTTACACACATGCACACGCACATGCATACACACACGCGCGCGCGCACACACACACACACATGCGCGCACACCAGGCTGGGCTGCTGCTCACAGTTTTATTATGTAACAGCGAAACTTGGCCGGGCCGCGCTGGCCCGTGGAAGATGCTGGAACTCCAGATTCAGTGCCTGTTCCAGGAAATTCTTGGACAGATCCTCCCGTACGGACCCCAAACCCAGTGTGGTGCCACCCTGCTCTGTGTGCTCCTTCCCACGGGGACCCACACAGGGACCGGCCTGGGTAGCACCAGGAAGCGGGGGGCGGGGGCCACCCTGGGGGCCTGAGGGCTCCGTCCAGTGCTCACTGCGGCTGGTGCTGCTTGGCTCGAGTCCAGAACAACCCAGCTCTCTGGGGTCCCAGCTTGAGCCACTCGCACCTGCTATGCTGGGCTCAGGGGCAGTCGAGGCCATCGGGGAGAGCCACCATGTCTGAGGTCCAGCTACTCTGATGCCTTTCAGGTGCGGACGGCAATGCCTCCACGCCACTCGGTGCAGGAGGACTCTGGACTTCAGAGAGTACTGTGTCTAACTGTGCACAAAAAACCCAGGGCCTCCACAAAGGCCCTCCACATAACTCACAGCCTCCACAGAAACCCAGGGCCTCGAGAGAACCCAGGGCCTCCACAGAACTCACAGCTTCCACAGAATTCATATGACCTCCACAGAACCCACACAGCCTCCACAGACCCCTCCATGTTTGTCTGTGGCAGAGACGGCAGAGCACAAGCCTAGAGCGGGAGCCCCGCGCAGCCCCCTGTCAGACTGTCCGGGACCCGCACTGCAGCCCCCAGGGCCGGGCCAGACACACTCTGAGCCGAGGCCCATGTCTCAAGGCCCGTGGCCGCAGCTGCTTGCCTCTGGGTGACGCTGTTGGCTTCACCCGTGTCCCCTGCTGTCCATGGCCCACGGGCAGGACCCACAGGTCGGAGCGCGTTCTGTCTGACGTCCAGTGAGTGTGCAAGGGAAGCGCGTCCCCACGGGGCCGGGGCCCCTGAGCGAGGCCACGGAGGGCCCTCCCCCACCCCTGGCAGGAGGCTCGTGCCCCCTGACCATCCCCATGGGATCCCGGGTGCTGGTTCCCCCACGCAGGAGGCTGGGACCACTGGGCCTGGGCTCGGGGCTCTCTCTGTGGCTGCTGCCACGGCACTCGGACGCGAGAGGCCCCATCCTGGGGGACCCAAGTGCTCAGCTGCTGTCCTGCTCCAGCCCTTGGCAATGCCACTCCCCGTGGTCTTCCTGCCCTCCCAAGAGCGCACTGCCCCTCCCCTCTTGGGCCTGGCCCCTCGCTGGTTAAACTCCGATCCGGGTCCGAGCTGAGGTCCACAGTGCGCTCTGTCTGCAGAAGCCTGGGTTGGACCCCCGCCGTGTCCTGGTTCCCCCAGACACGGCGAAGTACGCTCCACGCCTCCCCAACACGAGACTTCAGCAGGCGTCCCCTCGGGGGAACCATCCCTGGCCCTCCCCCCGCCACGCCGTGCTCCCCAGCCCTGCACTCAGCTCGGGAAGGATCACTGCCACTGTCACTGTCCTCCCATTGTTCATCAGTTTGCTCGAGCAGGCCCAGTAACAGCGTGAGACTTGTTGTGACTGTGTCTGGCATATGGAATACGTCACAGGGAGCTTGCCAGGCTCTGCCGTGCAGGCGAGTTACTCTCAGTAGCTTGCCGGGCTCTCCAAGAGCGGCGGAGGAATCGAACCTGGCTCAGTCAGGCCGGCTGTGTGCAAGGCAAACTCCCTACCCGCTGTGCTATCGCTCCAGCCCGGGGAAGGATGAATCTTGCGTATTTGACTCTGAACTCTCGCTCTGCCGGGTGAGCTAGTCACCTTCTGTTCGCCGATGGCCTGTTGTCCTGCTAAGCGGCTGCCGGGTCGTGCTGTCCCGTCTCGGCCCTGAGCCAGAACATGGCTCAGCTCAAGCTGTCACCCCTTTGCCTGTGACCAGCCTGCGACTGGCTCTCACTCTGGATGGCGCCAGGTCTCGAAGGCAGAGTAACTCTGAGCCCACACACCCTCCTCCTTCCCTCCCCTCACCCACCCACCCACCCATGCCACCCATCCCGCACTCAAAGTGATCCATCTTGGGGCTGGAGCGATAGCACAGTGGGTAGGGCTTGTGCCTTGCCCATAGCCGACCCGGGTTCGATTCCCAGCATCCCATAGGGTCCCCTGAGCACCGCCAGGGGGTAGTTCCTGAGTGCACAGCCAGGAGTGACCCCTGTGCATCGACGAGTGTGACCCAAAAAAGCAAATAAATAAATAAATAAATAAAAGTGATCCATCTCCTGATGCCTCTAAATCTCCCCCGGTGCCGATGACTAAAGTAACTGAGGATTCTCCGAGCGGCCGTTGCTTGTGTTTGGACAGCAGGTTTTGGTTTGGCTCGGTTTTTAGTTGGGGGGCCACACCCGGCCGTGCTCGGGGCTTTTTCCTGGCTCTGTGCTCAGGGGTCACTCCTAGTGGGGCTCGAGGGATCAAGTGCGGTGCCAGGGACTAAACCCAAGTCAGCTGTGTACCACGCAAGAGCCCTGCCCACAGTGCTATCTGCCCAGTCCCTGGACACAGGCGCTAGCCAAGAACCGCTACGACTCATTAGGACACAGCAGAAACCTCGGTCATGTTTCCCCTCCGAGAACTGAACAGCACAGCCTAGAAGTCCGACGAGCCGCTCGATACCGTCCTGCAAGCCCATGTCGGCGCAATAAAAACATACCGTGTTAAAAATAACACCTGGGAGCCCGTGAGGGGGGGACTCAGACGGTCCGAGCTGATGTTCAGCGAACAATAAGTAATCTAAGAAGTCTTAGGAGGGAGGACACCTTCAGGGAGAACCGGACCCAGGCTGGGAGCCCCTGGGAGCCCCGGGGGTGGCGGCGGGGGTGCTGGAGGAGGGACCCAGGGGTGGGGGGCCCCCTCCAAGGGGCCCAGGGGGAGAGCCAGGGAGCACACTGGGGTTTCCGAGGGTGCCAGGATGAGGCTGAGATGTGAGCACCCGCGGGTGAGCCGGCCCGTCCCCCCGACATCAGGAAAATGGGGCCCCGCTGCCGAAAGCTGTCACCTCCTGCCACGGCCACCGACGGGCCCGTTGCCATAAAGCCAGAGCCAGGTTCCAGCATTTTCTACACTGTGCTGGGATGGGGGGGAGGCAGCAGACATCCCCCATCTCCCGAGGGTAACTGCCCTCAGGGGGGCCTGTGGTGGGGAGGGCGCTGAGGAGGCAGCTGTGGCGGAGGATCAGCCAGACTGGGCCACGGGACAGTTCTTGAACATGGGCAGCAAATGTGAGGGTGGGTGTGTGACACATGAGTGTGTGGTGTGTGGGTGTGTGGTATGTGAGTGTGTGGCATGGGTGTGGAGTGTGGGTGTGTCATGTGGGTATGTGGTATGTAGCGTGTCGGTGTGTGGTATATGGTGTGTGTATGGGTGGCCTGGGTGTGTGTCACGTGGGTGTGTGGTTGTGTGGTGTGTGGGTATGTGGCCTGTGGGTGTGTGGCCTGTGGGTGTGTGACACGTGGGTGTGTGGTATGTGTTGTGTGGCATGTGGGTGTGTGGCCTGTGGGTGTGTGGTGTGTGTTGTGTGTCATGTGGGTGTGTGGCGTGTGGGCGTGTGGCGTGTATTGTGTGGCATGTGGTTGTATGGTGTGTGGTGTGTGGTTTGTGGGTGTGTGGTTTGTAGGTATGTGTTGTGTGGCGTGTGGGTGTATGTCGTGTGGGTGTGTGGTGTGTGGGTGTTGTCAGGTGGGATGTGGCACGTGGAGGGTGGGAGGGGGAACCCTGTCCCATCTCACTGGCCGAGAGGCGCCACCACCCAAAGCCAGAACCCGGGTTCCCCTGGCAGCCTGTGGTCTCCCGCCGAGACCCCCCAGGGAGGCGCCACCCCTCACCGTGGCCCAGCCAGCAGCGGGGAGTTCGTGGCCCCGGGACGAGAGGGCCTGAGTAGGGAGCACTCTCCCTGAGAGCCACTGAGCTGGGCCGGGCGAGCGAGTAGGGCCAGGGGGCCCCGGGGTCAAAGCTCGCCCACTCGTGTCCCCGGCCGCGCCCTGCGGCCCAAGCGTCATGTCCTCCGGCTGGGGTCGAGTGCCACAGGTGGCCCTGCTGGGAGACCCCTGGGAGGAGTCGCTGTGCTCACAATCACGCCGGCGTGTGCTGTGGCAGAGCCATCCCCTCAATGCCGGCCCCACTTAGGGCGCCGGGCAGAGCCCTGGGGTCCCCTCCTGGTCTGCCCAAGGCAGAGCCTGTTCCGAAGCAGAAGTTACAGAGCAGCCCATCGGGCCCACTCGACTCGGTCTGCAGTGCTCAGCCCTGCACACAGCCCCTGAATGCACCCTCTGCCTCCAGCTTGTGTGTGAGTGTGAGTGTATGAGTGTGTGTGTGTGTGTGTGTGTGTGTGTGTGTGCGTGCATCTCCCGTCTCTCTCTGGGAGTCACTCCTGGTGGTGTGGGCAGGGGGTGGTGACCACGGGTTGTTGAGACTGGAACCCAGGCGTCCTGCCTGGGCCCCGCCCACTGAGCTCTCAGGCCAGTTCCTCCCGTCCCCAAACGGGCACCCATTTTCGTTCAGTTGTTAGAGTTCCGGTCTTGGGATTTCAGAGTCGCTGACTCTGGTTGGAAGCTTGGCTCTGTCACTCCTTAACTCCCACTCTGTGCCCGAGACCCCCGGCCCAGCCCGTTGCTTCTCATCTGTCCCTCCTCCCCCTTCCCTTCGTTCTATTCCTTTCTCTCCTCCCTGGTCTCTGGGGCCAAAGGAGATCTAGGCATCCTCCCTTTGAAGCATCGCAGTTCCTTGTCCAGTTACTCTAAATGCCACCTACGAGTGGCAGCATCCTGAGCTTGTCCTGACTTCCTTCACTTAGCGTCACGTCTTCCCACTCCATCCCCATTGCGACCAATTGCGTGACTTCATCATTCTTTACAGCTGCATAGTATTCCGTTGCACATACACCACCTTTTCATGATCCGCTTGTCTGTGGTCGAGCATCTAGTTTGACTGAAACCTTAGCTACTGTGCTGGGTGCTGCAGTGAGTAAAGGGGAGCGTGCATCCTTCTGAGTGACTGCTTGTCTGCCCTGGGGTAGGTACGCAAGAGTGGAATTGCCACGTCCTATGGCAGCTCAAGTCGGAGCTTACTGAGGACCCTCCACCCTGTTCTCCATAGGGTTGGACGAGGCAGCATCCCCACCAGCGGGGGGAGGGTCCCTTTGCCACCACACCCCGCCCACACAGGTGTTGCTGCTACTATTTTTGATTCTTTCTCGCTGGCGTGAGATGGTGTCTCTCTGTCGTCGGGACTGGGATTTCCCAACCCGTAAGTGGTGCTGAGCGTCCTGCCACCTGCCTGCTGGCGTTCCTCTGGTCTTTCTCGAAGAGTTTCCTGAGAGGATGACTTCCCGCCCCCGCCTGCCTCACACCTCCTCCGGCTCACTCCCGAGGAGTGTGACGTGTGGTGTCTCTGCACTGTCCCCAGGGTGGAGGGGAGAGTCCCCCGCTGACGGTCACGGGTCATTCTGGAACTCAGGCCGGCTGAACTCGGCTTGCTCATGGCCGCCCTGTCTCTGCAGGGTTCTGAGGACCTGGCCAGCCCAGAAACCTTGGTCTTGGCTTCCTCTTAGCTCTGACCCAGCCTAATACTCCGGCCAAGGACAATTCCGGTCTAGCAAAGCCAGCCTCTCAAGCACGCTTTCTGGGGCCACAGTGACAGCACAACGGGGAGGGCATTGGCCTTGCACGCAGCCAACCCGGGTTGGATCCCCGGCATCCCATAGGGCCCCCTGAGCACCACCGGGAGTGATTCCTAGTGCGGAGCCAGGAGCAACCCCTGAGCATCACTGGGTATGACCCAAATTTATTTTTTTTTAAAAAAGACCGCTTTCCAGAGAGCAATTTGCTTGATGATTCGAGGGCCTGCCTGGTGATCAGCTTGACCTTCTCACTTGTGTGGCCACAGGTTGATCTCATCCAGCATGATCCACTAGGAGGGCACTTGCTCAAATCAGCGGGAGTGTGGGGAGACGGACCTTCCCCTTGAGGGTGTCCCTGACCCCCATGAGGGCTGACCTGAACGGCAGGTGGAGGCGGAGGAACTGCGTTCTGTGTGACCTCGCGGGCTGTTGGGGCTTCTGTGGGTGGGTGAGTGGGGGCGGGGGGCCGCACCTGTGTCACTCTGGGCTTCTCCGGACCTGTGCTCAGAGGTCAGTCCTGACGGTGCCCAGGGAAGCATGTGCCAGGCTGAGCCTAAGCAGGTCCGCTACCCTGGGCTGGCTCTCTGCCTGTCTGACCTAGCCTGTCTTGTCTCTCCCCTAGACGAGGACTCATCCCCCCCCATGCCCTCAGTGCTCAGTGGAGCTCAGCTGGTGCTTCCCAGGCCTACAGACAGAAAACCCACCTTCTCATAACCTGAGGGGCCTGCACTAGTCCCTGCTCCTGAGGAGAATTTGAGGTTACTTTTGGTTTGTTTTTTTTTTTCAATTTTTATATATTTTATTTTCATGAAGTCGTTCACATTGGGCTGGAGTGATAGCCCAGCAGGGAGGGCATTTGCCTTGTACGCAGCCAACCCAGGTTCGATTCCTCGGCCCCTCTCGGAGAGCCCGGCAAGCTACCGAGAGTATCCCGCCCGCATGGCTGAGCCTGGGAAGCTCCCTGTGGTGTATTCGATATGCCAAAAACAGTCACAACAAGTCTCATGATGGAGATGTTACTGGTGCCCACTCGAGGAAATCGTTGAACAACGGGACGACAGTGCTACCGTGCTACAGTTCACAATAGTTCGTCGCAGATGATATTCAAACACCCACCCCGCCACCGAGCACCTTCCCACCACAATCAGAGGGGAGTCAGTGAAGGCTGTTGCATTTCATTCTGGACCCGTTTAAGCCCGTATATAAGAAATTACAAGCAAGTTTGTTCAAAGCAAACAAGTGTGTGCTACTTTGGGTACGTAGTGGGCTGGAGTATAAGAGGTCGCCAAGTATCACTGCCCTCAGCATCATGTAATCTCATCAACGGCCAAGACCCAGAGACGTTAAACTAAAGCTCGCAGAAGGGAGCGCCACAGAAAGTCCTGACCCGGCGCCAGGCTGTCTTCACCGGGGCATCTCGTGGGGGGGGCGGGTTGAGTTTCCCTCCCCACCCCAGCAGAACCCCGGCAGCCGAAGACCTCCAGAACCCACCCACCGCCATGCCCAAGGCCACTCTCCGCACGCTCACCCATGGGGAACCAGCAGAAGAACCCAGGTCTGAAGTGAGTTCCTTGTTCTCCCAAGAGACCGGATCGGCCCCGGGGAAGGCTGTGAGGGACCCGTCCTGTTCTCTTACTCTGCTGAGCAGGTCCAGGGGGCTGGTGGGGAGAGAGGGACGGGCAGAGAGACGAGCCCACACAGCCTCCTCCCAGCAATGGCTCGAGGCGGTGGGAGCCGTGCCCTTGGGGCAGGGGAGGGGTGGGACAAACCAGGGCCCCAAGGGGACTTTCCACCAAGGGTCCCCCGACAGTGCTGGGCAGAGCAAAGCAAGACGGGCCTCCCTTCAGCTGGGAGACGGGCCGGCTGCAGGGCTTCGCACGGGAGGCAGGCTGGGAGGCCCGGGGGTGGCGGGGATTTCCAGAACCTCTATTCCGGGACGTCCTGGTGCAGGGGGGCAGGCCTCCGCTCAAAGCCGACAAATGTTCTGGGCACAAACGTCCCTCACAGAGGGGGTGAGTGGCACTTTCCCGCTTGACAGAAATTGGAACTCAGCAGGACGTGGCTCTCCTCAACAACAACAACTGGGAGGTTGGCGGAGCCGTCAGAACCCCAGCGGCGGCGTGGGACTCTTTTCCGAGCAGCCCCGGCCTCCCCGACGGCGCGTCAGTCAGTCAACTGCGGCGGTCTCCACCGGGTGGCACGGAGCTGGGCACGGGGCGTCTGCGCCAGGATGGGAAACACCCCCAGCAGACGCTTTCTGCTTCCCGCCTGCTCTGCAGGCAAGAGAGAAGCGTGCTTTCGTGGCCGGTTGGGGTTCGAATGTCTGTTTACTCTCTACCACGGACACTCAGCGAGAAGCGTTGGTTTTCACCCTTTGAGAGAGAGTCGGAATGAGAGGGACCCGCGCTCGCTGCGGTGTTTTGTTTGTCAAGATGTATGTGCCCAGAGGCCTTCAGACAAAACAAAAACTGGCTTCGCCACCCGGCAGCGGTGGTCGAGTCTGGGGCACATCAGATTTTTCCACGGGGCCTGGATGACGCTCTCGGCGCTTGTTTATTTGATCTGGGGAAAACAGTCCACAAACAGCCTCTGGTGCTCGGGGAGGCGCCTCCGTGTGCCCCCTGCCCGTGGCATCCGAGTGACTCAGCAGCGAGGTCGGAGAGTCAGTCGCTGGCTCGCGGCCCCCTGCCCTGCAGGAGTGCGGCTGAGCGACTTGTGCCAGGCCTGCCAGGGCCACCAGCTCTCAGCCGGGACCGGCAGCGCCCGCGGGAAGGCGGACCCTGCAGAGGCTCTCGGCGTGTTTGTTTTACTTCAAGAGGCCCCTGTGGCGAGCAGAGGCTGGCAGACGAGGCCGAGGGCTCGCTCGTGGTTCCTGAAGGTGTGACAGAGAGCCTGCAGTCTGAGGGCAGCTGCCCCCGCCCCGGGATCTCGGCCCCACTGCAGAGGGGAGTGAGAGGGGGCAGGGGCGCGGCATGGGGATTTCTGCAGGCTCAGAGGCTCCCGGCAGTCCTCTGCTCCGGGCTGGGACAGACGGAATCAGCGCAGCTGCTGCCGGGGCAGGCCGGTGTCCACCCAGCATGACCTCACGGAGGGCCCCGCCCCCACCCCGCTTCCGTCAGGTCCTCGAATGGGACTGCAATGACCTGGGGGCAGGTCAGTGCTGGTCACTGCTAGCCATGGCCTCTGCAGGTCCTGGACATTCCCCGTCCTGGGAACGCGGGCACCCTTTGCCTCAAGGGAGAAGCCGGGTCCCGCAGCTCCGGGCAGGTTCCGGATCTGGGCGCCACGTCAAGCCTGGACCTGGCTTCTCTTCCCAGTTTTTTTTTTCCTCTTGACTTTGTCTCTTGATTGGAAATTGTTATTTTTGATGAAACGTGGAAGACGGCAGTGATTCTGCGCTATATCCAGTCAAGCTCAGGTACATGTGGAGAACTGGATGCTACTAAGAACTGCTAAGAGCGGGATGTCATCGCTGCGTTTGGAGAGAGCGTGACGTCATTGCTTTGTTTGGGGAAGGCATGATGTCATCGCTGTGTGTGGAAAGAGGTGTGACATGATTGCTGCGTGTTGGAGAGAGGTGTGACATCATCGTTGTGTTTGGAGAATGGGCATGACCCCGTCATCATGGCAATGTTTGGAGAGCATGACCCAAGTGAGCGCCCAGCAGTCACATGGGTGCGGCCTCAGATCAGAAGCTCAGTAATGCTTGCGCTCCGCCTCATCTGGGCTCTTGGTGGTTTCTCTCTCTCTCTCTCTCTCTCTCTCTCTCTCTCTCTCTCTCTCTCTCATACTTTATCATATTTTGGGGTGGCCGTCTGTATTCAGCAGTGCTCAGAAGTCACCCTCGCAGTGCTCCAGGGGTCAATGCTGGATGCTGGGATTGAACCTGGATCTGCCGCATGTAAGGCACGTGCCTCCACGCGACCTCTCGGACCCTCTTCCTTGCCCTCTGTCTTTTCCTCCCTCCTTCCCGCTTCTTTTTCTCTGACCCATAAAATCACCCCTTCCGGCTCCAGACCCCCCTTCCATCTGTTTATCTGCAGGAGGATGAGCTGGGCCCCTCCTGGGGTGCTCAGGAGACCCTGTGGAGACCGGCATCACGCTGGGGCCACTGTACTCAGGCAGGGGCCGTCACCCCTACATCTTTCCAGCCCTGGGGGACACTCTGGGCTCAGTCACGGGGCTTCTCTTGACTTGTGTCACGCTGCGTCCCAGAGAGCCTGTTGGGCACCTTGCAAGGAGCCCTCATTTCCGGCCGAGGTCTTGAGTCGTGTCCAATCGCCTTGGTGCGTGCCCGGCACCCAGGAGCCCAGCTGCCGTCCTGTCCGAGTTCTCGTGCTCTCTTTCCCGTGCTGGGGGCTCTGGGGTGCTGCTCCAAGCAGACCAGCCCCGCGATTCCGTCAGCCGAGCAGACGCGTGGGCGTGAGGGCTGAGGTCACTGTTATGTGCCCTGCGGCCAGCAATGACCCCAGGGCCTCCGAGTCTGTGCTGTGCTGTTGGGGGACGAACCGTGTGGTCAGCCACCTGCAGGGCCCCAGCTGCTGTGTACCCTGGCGCTGCCCAGAGCTGTCATGGTCAACCCCACCCCTCAGAAGCTGGGCACCTCTCAAATCGACCAGGCCACCCTGAGCGACAGTCCTAGGGGTAAGCCCTGGGGGAGGGACGTGCGTCTGATTTAGAAACCCCACAGCACAACCTCCCTCTCCATCACAACACCAACCCCTGCCAGCAGGAGGTCATGTTTGGAGGAGGAGGCCAGGGCTGACGGGGGTAATCCCCAAAACCCTCACGACGCCCACTCCTCTGGGCTGCAGGAAAGGGCAGTAAGGGGCTGGGGCGGTGCTGATGGCTCAGAGGCCATTGAGCATGAGTGTCTCGTGAGCAGTAGAGTCAGTACGGAGGCCTCCTCGTGGCCATGGTGGGCACGAGAGAAAGGCCCAGCCCTTCTGTAGGCCAGGGCCCACTAGGTCACTGGCTCCCGTGGACACAGGAAGTTGCGTCCTTGCTGAGTTGACTGAATGACGCATCCGGTTTGTGAGGTCTGGGTCGGGGAAGGGTGTCTTAGCTCTGGGTCAAGGCCACCGGCAGCAGTGACCGCTGGGGGCCTCCAGCCCACTGGCCAGGCACTTCCCCAGAAGAAGTCGTTCACAGGCTGAAGCCACTGAGGCAGCAGACACGCAGGGGTCCAGGATGCTTCTCTCCTGCGTCTTGATGTCACGGCGGCTGCACTCAGGACCCTCGGGAAGCTGCCATGGACACCCTCACTGGCCTCGTGAGCAGGCCCCCGGCCCTGGGCTCCTGAAGCCTGAGGGGCCCAAGAGTCCCAGTGTGCAGTACTGAGGGCACAGATCCACCCTGCTCCCTGCCCGTACTGCCTTTCTGGATGTCCCCCTCCGGCCCTTGCAACGTGGGCACGCAGGAAGCTGGGCTGCACTGGAGGTTGGACGGCACTGCGGCCTCACTGTCCCCTGCCAAGGTTCTGGGAGCACCTACTGTGCTCGTCCTCATTTTTCTTCTTTTTTTTCTTAATATTTTTTTATTTTATAAAGTAGTTCACAATATGTGTATTTACATTTAAAATCCAAACACCAATCCCACCACCATGACACCTTCCCACCACCATATTTTGAATGTTTTCAACCCGAACCCCAACCCCTGCCCCAAAACAGAACTGAAATAATATATTTTGTACTGTTTGTTATGAAAAACTGTTGAAAATGCTACCAAAAAAGTATCCTTAGAAGAAAGAGTGTGAAGATTGTTGTGTTTCACCCAAGGGCCATTAAGTCCTTCTAGAAGAGATCACTAACATGTTGTTAAAGGTTGAGCCTCATGTTTATGTATATGTGTGTGTGTGTGTGTAAATATATATACGTGTGTATGTATCTGCAAAAAAATGTATATTTTCCTCTAAGATTGGTTGTTTCCTACTTTGAACCCCGTCAAGTGTATTGTGGTACTCTTGGAGAATGGGCAGTGTGTGTGGTTTGAAGTATTGTGTGGCCGCAAATGAGGCCACACGGTCCAGGGATAGATTCACTTATGTGTGAGGCTTGGCCCAAGCATGTGGACAGTGGCCGTGAGCATGGCAGTGGCTGGGTTCTGGATGTTTTCAGCTGCTGAGTCTGGGTCCCTTGGGGTGGGGAGAGGTCACACCCGTTCCCCTCGAAGGCACCCCGAAAAAAACAGCCTGGCTCAGGGTCTGTTGGCATGGTTATACATGTCCCCATCTTCTACTCCTGGGACTGGGTTCAGTGACAACCAGAGTCCCTCTTGCCAGCCTCAGAAATCTCCGAAACTATGTTTCTTGTCACTATCTTCAAGGGTATCACCAACATAAAACGTGTTCTCACCTCCTAGAAAAGTGGAAGGAAATATTTACACATGGGAACCATAGAGAAAGAGAACACAGAATAGTTAAAAAAAAAAAGGTATTTTTGAATGAGATGACAGATTTAAACCTCAGTTTCCCTTGAGGTGTATTCATATTAATTAATATTCCAATTAATATTAATTGATGCTTTCTATTAATTGGATTTTAAAGTTAATCTGGTTCTTCTGTTAATTGAAACAACATGTGACTACTCATGCATGGTACCAGGTGGCTGAAATTATAATGATGCCACGCACATACACACCTGCCAAGGTACCTGCTTTTACTTCACATTTCACAGTTATTTTAAAGGAGATAACTCCTAAGGCAAAGTTGTAGAAAAGCAGCTGGATCAGGTGAACATACACGCCTCTCTGTTGAGCCTGACTTTTCCCTTGGATCATTTGACTGTTCTAAACTCGCTTTGCTCATGTCGTTAAGGAAGGTTTCGTGGGTCGGAGAGGCAGTGCAGGAGTTAGCGCCTGCCTTGCACAGAGCCGGCCCCATTTCCTCCCCTGGCACTGAATACGGTCCCCCAGCACTGCCAGCTGTGATTCCCCAAGCACAGCCAAGTGTGGCCCAAAAATCACTTAATCACTTAACTTCCCGTTAGTCGTCGATTTGCTCGAGCGGGCGCCAGTAACGTCTCCATTTGTCCCT
>JAOXYA010482732.1:0-16140 GCA_028565675.1 Sorex palustris | reverse complement strand
CCGATCTTCAACTTAAGTATATTGTCAAAATTGCCCATGTGATATTATAAGTCAGAAATAAAGATTACAGACTCAGTCCTAATAAACAGATTCATTGTAATCCCTCCAATACCTAACTTCTCATGCTTGGTTCATTTCACTCAATTTCATTGTTCACTTGGTCCTTAAACATATTTGATCTCAAAGCCTCTGAGTTTTTAAATTTCCCTACCAATAAATATATAGATTTTTGGACAGAAAGAGAAAAATATGTGAAAAATACAGGATCATTTTAATGAGGGTCCTTTTAAATTGAACTGATAGAGTTACGGCTTCTGAAATACTCCAGGATAGCATTGTGAAACTTTGTGATTGAAGCAAAGATAAGAGAGAAGTAAATTCATGTGACTTAAAGGAAAAGTGAGTAAATTGGTAAGAAAATTGCATTTTGAACAAGCATCAACATTTCTATATAAAAGAGAACATAAAAGTCATTTGAAGTGCTGGAGTGATAGGACAGCAGGCAGAGCATTTGCCTTGCACGCAGCCAAACTGGGTTCGATTCCCAGCATCCCATGTGGTCCCCTGAGCACTGCCAGGAGTAATTCCTGAGTGCAGAGTCAGGAGTAATCCCTGTGCATCGCTGGGTATGACCCAAAAAGCTTAAAAAAGAAGTCATTTGAGATGACCATATCTTACAAAATAAATTATAAACCATCTTATTAGAATCATTTATTGTCATATACACTTTTAAATTTTATAGAAAATAAGACAAATAAAAATTTTCTAAGTAATACCAGACATAAATTTTGTCTTTTTTTTCTCCAGTGGGATCTGTTAGCATGGTGAATTTATGTAATTATGTTTTGCTTTGATAATTTTTCAATGTTTGCATGTTGAAGCAATTTTAGATCCACATACAGGTATAAGAAACAATTTGTAAAGATTCCATGTATTTTCTCTCTAATATTATCCAGCAAAAATGTCTTGTTAAAACTGCAGAACATTGTTCAACAATGCTATTCAATGGGTTAAATCGGGGCACAAAACATTTCATCTTCATAAGGATTGCACATGGTGACTCTTTTATGCCATTTTTTATGCTTCTTCCATTGTATCTTTCTTAGTACTTTACCCTATACAACTACTACTTGGTATTCCATACTAGTTGGTATCTGTACTTGTTTTTTTCATGAATATTATTTAAGTCATATCATAAAATACAGAATTTTGGAGAAGAATTCACCTTATTTTTGCAGTATAATTTTCAGGAGAGAAATAGAGAGATACTAGAAATATACAAATTAGAAAAGAGTGAGGAGAGGATGAGTAGAAAAAATGAAAATTAAAAAAATAAAAAAACCTGAAGAAGCCTATAAAACTGTGCTTAACTCTGAAGACTTATGTTGATTTAGAAGGTATTATATTGTATATATATATATATATATATATATATGCTTAAGTACCTGGATTAAGCAAAAGAAAATATCTGTAGCTATATAAAAAAGCAAAATACAAATAGACATAGATAAAAAGAACATTTTTAAAAAAGAAACATTAATTCATTATTTAAAAAGTACAAAGCCTATAAGAAGCTAAGAAAAAATGGGCTTTCTTTATATTAAACAGGACAGCCATACCTGCCAGGAGAGAATACCATACTCAATGGCAAAGTGTTAAGATCTTTTCTTTTTTTTTTCTTTTTCTTTTTTTGCTTTTTGGGTCACACTCGGCAATGCACAGGGGTTACTTCTGGCCCTGCACTCAGGAATTACTCCTGGCGGTGCTCAGGTGATCCTATGGGATGCTGGGAATCAGACCTGGGTCAGCAGTGTACAGGTAAACACCCTACCCACTGTGCTATTGCTCAAGCCCCAGGTCTTTTCTTTTAAAGAAGCAATTTTCTTGCTTCTTGAAAAACTAGTTTCAAGGCTATTCTCTACGTTGTTGCTATTCTATGCAAATTTGAATTGTTCCTTTAGACTTGGATGACAGTCTAGCAGGACAGTATATTCTTAGGTGTTCATTTCATTGAAATTTTGTTTGTTTTCAACTATATCTCACAATCCTTTTGTGGCATAAGGAGGAAATGTTTAATGTTTTGTTGCTTTCCTTTTTCACCCCCTTAATTTAAACATAATGTAGTCTTTTTCCCAGCATCAATAGTTTTATCATTGCATTTTAAAGTTGTAAATGCTGCTGAAACTCTAGTTCTCAGTACATTCAATGTGTTTAATAGTTTTCTTCTTTCTCAAATCCACACAGAGTAGTAGCATCCACACAGAGTAGTAAAAATGCAAACGTAAATTTAATTCTACCAAAATCCTGAGTGCAGTGTTCTTCTTTGTGTGAGAAAAAAGTTTTGCTTCACATAGTGAAATAATTGGAGCAAGCGTGCTGGTGGATTAGGACCCCCTGTGGCAATGAATTTCTGGGAAGTAATAAAATCAATTATCCCCCCACCTTGTGGATACAGGAACTAAAGCCTGATAAAACTTTTACCTGGTTCCAACACAGACCCAATAAAAGTTGGACTCCACCTTGGAGAGAAACTTCAGTAGGAACACAGGCTAGAAAAGGAATAACAAAGACCAGCAACTCTACCACCTGGCAACCACCCTAGCAACCGACTCACTGAGATATAGAGCTCCAAGTTGGGCAGTGTGGGAGAAACCTTATAAAAGCCAACTTAAGCACAGGAAACATGTTCATATGTTGCCCAAGCCTATTTGCTGACTAGTGTGTCTATGTGTCGCTGCCAAGCACTTGTGGTGCGCAAGTACATGTGTCACCAAAATCTCCCTGCTGGAGCTGTATACTTTTATATCTTACTCTAGAATGTGTACTGGGGCTCCTACTTTAGTCCTTTCCTCTGGAGAAGCCCACACTCTCTTTTGACCATGTTCTCCCTGTCCCTCTGCCCACTCTCTCCCACTCCCTCACCCTCTCTCTCTTCCTCTCTTCCTCCATCTCCCTCTCTCCCTCTTCCTCTCCCTCTCTCCTTCTCCCCTCTACACACACACACACACACACACACACACACACACACACAGAAACACACACAAATTCACACCCCACAGCCCTTCCTCAAAACGTCCAAATAAAACCTGGTTCTTCCTTCACTGATTGTCTTCTCCTGAAATTCTTTTCTGAAAGAAAGGCGAAAGATCCAAAAGACCTGGTAAGGTCTAGGCTGACTACTTGTAAGGGAGCAAGCTTCACAGTCCTAGATTTCCTCAGCCTTTCCCTACTACAGAGAGAAAACAGCAGATCCTTTTCTAGATATTGCTTCCTCTCTCCTTGTCATTTCACAGAGGTCAAGTGAGGACTCACCATAAGTCTATCATATTATCGGCACTGTTAGCACTGTCCTTCCATTGATCATCAATTTGTTCCAGTGGCCGCCAGTAACGTCTCCACTGTGAGCGTTGTTGTTACTGTTTTTGTAATAACATATACACCATGGGTAACTTGCCAGGCTCTGCCATGTGGGCAGGATACTCTTGGTAGCTTGCCAGTATCTCTGGGAGCGACGGAGGAATTGACCAACCCAGGTCGGCCACGTGCAAGGCAAATCGCCCTACCCACTGTGCTATCACCCAAGTCTATCATATTAAAGTAAAAAATATTTTAGAAAAAATACAAAATCCTTAAAATTAAAAGCTTTTTAATATTGTATGTAGGAATTAATAGGTTGTTAACCTGGTTGCTGCATTCTCTCTCTGAATGCGTTATTCCACAAAGTGCTAAAAGCCTGGTTATACCTTCATATTTGGATGTCTCAAATCTTGTAGGTGTTTTCTTTCTCATACTTTAGGGTAAAGTACTTAGATAGTTTGCATTGTATTTAAAAAGAGATCCTGTGATTACTGTGCAATTGTTTATCTAGTTTTATGTTTATTTATAAAGAAAAGTCCTTGATTTATGAAGAAGTGGGGACAATCAAGATACAGAACTTTAAGACATTTTATTTATTCACTGGTAAACAGGAATGGTGAAGTGAAGGACATATGAAACCTGCTTAAACTGAGAATGTGCCAAATCAAAATTCAAAATTATCATTGATAGCCTATCTCTGAAATTAAAGCACACGTGAGGAGGACTGAACTAAACCAATCTATACACCTCTGAATTCTGTATCCTTGAATTTGAAGACACCTTCAGATTTTGACTAATGCTTCAAATGATTTGTATTGTGAATGGTGGTTTTCCTCTGTTTGCAAAATCAATGAAATTGAAATATTTTATTGATATAACATGAGTGCCAGAATTGGATAATTCAGAACTTTGGGGGTGCCTCTAGTAAAAGCAGGGAATTTTTTGTTTAGTTTCTAATGCAAGTATCTGTTGCCTCAATAGATTTTTGTCTAATGGTAAATTTAATTAAGATACTTATTGAGATATGAAAAGAGAATATGGACTAATAAATATTTCTAAAGAATTTCAAATTCTTGGATTTATGCAGGGGTGTCACCGATCTCTTGAGACATTTGGCTATGCAAAAAGAGAATGAACATTTACCTCCAGGTGTAAAAGGAGAAATTTCAGCCTTTCTTATATATAAACACTTTCCTGCATGAGTCATTTGAAAAAGGCAAAATCAGAAAATCATGGTCACCAAAGAGTTACAAAAATATCATTAAACTTTGGTTAAAACTGTAATTATATGTTGTTGTCAAAATGCATGAATGAATATGATTCTCTGATGGTAAGATAGACGTAGACTATAAAATTTAATGTTTGCACAAATATTAGCTATTCCTTATTTAAAATTTTACTGTAGCTACTCTCATAGAAAAAGATTCTTGAGCATTACTTTGAGAGTGCTTTTCCCACTTTTATTGGGTGAAATGTTAATAATATACAATGTAAATCAGTCTTGACAGAACGTAAATTAGTCCTGGTGGTGTAGCTTATTTTAGTTATTACAAACAATAAAATTAAATCTGGTATTCTTAATTTTATAAGACTTTTGTCCAATATATGCATAATTACTACTTTTAAAATGCTTTATAATTTTCTAATCTTTTCTTTAACATTTACATATATACATATTTAGACAGATATATGCATTGAAACATACACACAAGCTCACATACTCTTTACATACAAATAAGAAATCACTTTTATGAAATTTAGCATTTTAATCTATATTTATTTATTTATTTTTGTTCTTTGGGTCACACTCTGCTGTGGTCAGGGATTACTCCTGGCTCTGACTTAGTGATTTCGCTTAATATGGCTCTCGGTATCATATTTAGTACTGTGATCTAAACCTAAATCCTGTGTCCAAGGAAAATGCTATGGACTATATAGCTCTCAGCCTTAGTAAGCATTTTTATAATAACTTCTGATGCTCAGATCATTATAACTTTAGTCAATGTATATGTATGCAAGTTTTTATAAAATTTGCATTTTTGTTTTCAGACAGCCACATGCAAGAATTAACTTAATTGAGTAGCCAACCTGAATTAGTCAAATTATCTATTTATTACATATATAATACACATTAAATAAAGAAAACCACATGATCGGCTTCACTAGATGTATTGTTTGAATTCTTGCTGGTGCAGCTCCCAAACCATCTGAACCAGCTGACTTGTGGGAACTCTCTGGACAACAGTGATGTAATGGTGCCAGGGATGCTGACATTTTTCAAAGATTAGTATAGATTGATGATTAACAATTATTAGTGGCTGGGCTTGGAACATGGAATGTTGACACCTATGGGACATAGACTAATAACTTTGTTTCTGCCTAGAGATGAGAGGCACCATACCACTTTTTCCCATTAATCTAACTTTTCACTTCCCTCTTACTACATGCCCTCATCTTACACGTGTTGCATTACATTGGCCTCTAAGCACTGCCCACCCTAAATAAACTTGTTTACTGATTATGAATTGCTAGTCATTATCTATTGTTTATAAGTCTATAGGCGACATCAGAATCAGTTCCTTGATTCCAGTTTCACATATCACATGATGATACATGGATGTCACTGGATTTCTAATACTTATTTTAATTAAATCACTGTCACTGTCTTCCCATTGTTCATCGATTTGCTCGAGCGGGCCCAGTAACGTCTCCATTGTGACACTTGTTACTGTGTTTAGCATATCGAATACATCACAGGTAGCTTGCCAGGCTTTGCTGTGCGGACGAAATACTCTCGATAGTTTGCAGGGCTCCCCGAGAGGGGCAGAGGAATCGAACTGGGGTTGGCCGTGTTGGCTGCGTGCAAGGCAAACGCCCTACCGCTGTGCTATCGCTCCAGCCCGTGTGTGTGCTTCTTAAAAAAATCAATTATTTTCAAATCAAATTTTAATGAATGATTCCTTCCAGAGTTTTATTTTGTTTAAAGCACCGTGAATCACAGAGTGATTTGTTGTTGGGTGTATGACATAGAACGTCCCATCGCCGATCCTACCGCCAGTGCTTATCTCCCCTCCACCAGGGGTCCCAGGTTCCCTCTCCCACCCCCACCCCAGCCCCGGCCTGCCTTCACCACAGCCACCTTGTCAATCTGGTTTTTGAAATTTGGATCTGGCGGTTTCAGTGTTGCTGAGTCTGTGTTCTGGCTGTTAAGCTCTCTCTCTTTCCTTGACGCCACCCAGGGATGTGGGAGCTGCCCCCATTTCTTCTGTTTTCTTTTCTTTTTGGGCCACCCCCAGTGATGCTCAGGGGTTGCCCCTGGCTCTGTGCTCAGGCATCACTCCTGGCGGTGCTCGGGGAACCCTCCGGGATGCCAGAGATCGAACCTGGGTTAGCTGCGTGCAAGGCAAACGCTCTCCCTGCTGTGCTATCGTTCAGGCCCAACTTCTGTGTCCTTTCATCTTCACGTTCTGTGAGAATTTGGTGGGAGCCTGTGGTCACAGCTCCAGGATTCCCTCTCCTGTGAGAGTTTTTGTCACCGGTGGAGCTTGCTGTGACGTGTGTGTGAGAACAGAGAGAGAACCCGCCCTGGGGATCAAGGCCCACCAAAAGGAGGGGCCACTTCCGGGGGTGCGGGGAGCTCTTGACAGGCGAATGTCGCCGTGGTGCCCATCAGGGAGGGTGTCTGTCTGTCTGTCTGTCTGTCTGACTGTCTGTGGTGACAGGCCCCCTCCTCACCCAGGCCTGGGAGGGCTGCGCTGAGGAGTGCTGAGGAGAGAGAGGCGCCCCTCAGTCCTAAACCCCAACGTGCTTGGGTTGGCCAGGAGCTAGGGAGGGAGTCGTGGGGCCGGGGAGCAAAGCGGCACTTCCTGCTCCCCTTCTGGAACTTTCCAGGATGCGGGCGGGGATGTGAGGGAGGGGAGGACAAGTGCTGTGAAGGGCGACCCGGAAGGAGACAGGGTCTAGGCCTCATTCTCGGGCTCTGGGTGGGTGGGGGGTGTCAGGACTGTGGAAGGACTGGGCCGAGTGGGGCGACACTGCCCCTGAATGAAGGACCCCCTCAGGGTGGAGGAGTCTCTTCTTGCTGCCACAGGACTCGCAGTGGCTGATTCCCCACAGGCTTCAGCTCCTGAGGCAGCCAGGGGAGGGGTCTGGCGCCTACACACAGCAGTGGGGGAGCAGACTAAGACGCCCGGCAGAACCCCCGCTCACACACAGGCTCTCCAGTCGGTGGGCCCCAGTGAGCTTGGGGGTCTGCTCCCCAAAAACAAGCTGGAAGGTGTGGGAGGGTCACGGCCTTGCATGACTTAATGTCCTGGCCTTCGGGAAGGGCCTGTTTGCAGCTGGATGCTGACGGGAGAGGGAGTCATGGTCAGGAGAGGCCTTGGGTCAGGAGATGACTTCCTGTAGACCCCACCCTCCAGAGCAGGAACTGTCGCACCAACAGGACGTTCCAGGCTGAGGTGGCCCCTGGGGACAGGCCCCGTGGGGGCTGGGTGGGAGGGAGGGACTGGGTCTGGTGGAAGCCAGAAGACTCACCCACAGCACCCCGGCATGTTCCTGGGTGCCATGTGGGACATGGCCGATGCCTAGAGCTGGCGTGAATGTGGCCCTGGTGGAATCCGGAGGCCTTCTGGCCTCCGTTCTCTCAGTGCAGTTTCCAGAACACGCCAGCTCTGGGCCAGGAGGAGACTAGCGCCAGAAGATCCCCCTGTTTCCCCTGCCCGGTTTCCCCCCCCACCAACACTGGGCATTCAGCTCATGGGCCCAACGCTCATCAGGAACCCTGTCCTGATGCAAGACACAAACACTTTCCCACATTGTGTGGTCCAAAGTCTGTAGACAAGAGTGTGAGGAGAGTGTGGGTAAGGAGGCCGCAGAAGCTGGGGTGTGCGTGCGTGAGTGTGATGTGTGTTTGTGCATGTGCGTGTGTGCGTGCATGTGTGTGTGTGTGTGTGTGTGTGTGTATGGGGGGGTGATTACCCACATCAGAGGGGTGTTGGGGTGGCAGAGAGGCAGCAGGAGGGATGGGATTTCCACAGTGGAAGTACTTAGATATAAGCCCAGTTAATTAGCTTGTCAAACCGCTCCTCTCCGGACCCTTCCGTAATGAAGCGTCCCCGGCACAGCGCATCCGTTTTCTTGTTTTCTCAGCGTGCGGAGCCCTGGTGCGGGGGGTGCCTGTCCCCTAATTACTGTGGTGTTTGCAGTAGAGGCTCCCGGAGCTCAGAAACTCTTCGCCACATGAGCGGGCATTCTTCCCACGCCACTGTCTTTGTCGGTGCAGACGGGACATATGGAAAGCATGGCCTGGTCTTCGGGACGGGCCTGTTGGCAGCTGAACGTTGCCGTGAGAGGCAGCAATGGGCGGGATGAGTTGCTTCGTGTTCCAGGGCTCTCGTTGATCTCACATGCCTGCCTGCAGTGTGAAATAATTAAGTGTGGTTCTCCCTTCTGAAGACATGCAAGTGTGGCCTTCGGGTTTTTTTTGTGTCTGGAGAGACAATTCAGGGGTTAAGGCACTTAAGTGCCCTATGCATGACCATGCCTAATTTGACCCCTGACACCTCCTGGTTCCCTGAGCACTGCCAGAGTATTTAGGGCCACCCTTAGCTCTATAGGGCCTGAGGTGCCATGCCCTCAGACCCTCGCCTTGAACTGCTGCCCTGGTTGGCTGCAGGGAGCCTGGAGGGGTCCTCAGTATCTCCTCGGGAGATGCCCTACTCCCTGCAAAGAGATTTGTTTATTGTCAGGGCTAGGGACATAGTGCAGAGGGTCACAGCACGGTCTTCGTATGTGGGAACCCTGGGTTTGGTCCCAGATCAGAGCCAGGAAGGACCACAGACCCATGCCAGGAGTAGCCCCGAGCACTGCTGGCTGAGCCATCTCTTCTTCCCCAGAGGAGAGTTTTATTGTCCTTTCGAATCTCTCCTGCCCTGGCAGAGAAGTTTCTCCAAGTTGAAATTCACGAACAGATGAAGAATTACTGATTCAAGAGATGTCTCAGTTGACACCTCTCTCCATAGAAAACAAATTATGTCAACAACATGGTTATAATAACACAATTAGGGGTTCTGTTTCAATAAAGGCAAGAGAAACCGTTTTTGGAGTCAGTGAACAATAGTTTGGGAATTATTTTACCTTTGTCTTATGAGTCATCCAGACACATTCAGCACCCAAACTCGGGCCATCAGAATGACATTTTCTACCTTCGATCTCTGCCAACGTGTATCCCAGGCACAGAAATACGGGTGTTGCATTTCAGTTTTGTCTTTGCCCTGGTGAAGATGTGCTTCTGTGTCCACAAGGAGGGTGGGTGTATTTGGTGGGGGACTTGGCACCCTCAGATGTCACTGGGAAGTGTGTACTTTGTGGACCTCCATGGTTCAGGGACCCCTGGGGATGGGGGAGGTGCTGCCACACTCTCATCCTTCCATCCACAACCTTGTCTTTTGTATATATTTTATCTTCATAAAGTTGTTCACAACAGTTCTTTGCAGATAGTATTCAAACACCAATCCCACCACCGAGCACCTTCCCACCACAATAAGAGGGAAGTGTGTGAAGATCATTGTATTTCATTCTGCAGCCATTTAAGCCCTTACATAAGAGAATACAAGCAAGTCTGTTAAAACCAAACAAATGTGTGCTACTTTTGGTATATCAGTGGGCTAGAGGCCATGCACTCCAGGAAATTCTGTATCACTCTCTTTGGGGAGGTTTATTTCATAGTCTCTGGATCTAGGCAGTTGATGAGATTATATGGTGCCGGGGGCAGTTTGTGAGTGTGACTGCCAAGTTACCAGAAAACTGGGGAGCTGGGGGGAGGAGGCCCAGTCCTGATCCAAGTGGACTTGGAAGTCTCAGTCACGGGTCCTGCATACCTGAGTTTTTCTGCCTGTTCCTCTTGGGTGCGGTTCATCCCTTCATGGGTGAGGAGAGTGGCCTTGAGCACAGCGGTGACTGGGTTCTGAAGGCTTTTTTAACTGCTGGGGTTCTGCTTGGGGCAGGGAGGAAAACTCAACCCACCCCCCTCCGAGCTGCCCTGGTGAAGACAGCCTGGTGCGGGGTCAGGACGTTCTGCCATCACTTTACTCTCAGCTGTGTTAGCCTCCTGGGCACCAAGGGAAGGTACGGTAGGAATTTGTGTGTGTGTGTGTGGGGGGGGTGGTGGTGGTGGTGGGTGAGCTTCATCTTGTCCAACTCAGTCACTTCACAGGTGGGACATGATTGAATGACTGAGAGTGTCTGACCAAGGTCACAGTTACCAAAACATGGTAGAGGAATTGCCTACAGGGGATGTGAAAGGGGGGCACGGGGTGGGGGTGGGGTGGAAGTTGGCCTCTGGGCAGCCCCTGGGCCTTAGCATCTCCCCACGTGTAGGCCCTCCAGAGGGGGTGCAGAGCGGGTGTGTGTCTCAGGATGATGGAGTGGGCTTCGGGAGTGGCCAGCTCTGCCCCTCCCCCAAAAAAACAGTCCCCCCTCACTGCATAAACGAGAGAGGGTTCTGGCTCGCATTCTGGGCAGGATGAACCAGAGTCTGCCCCATACCCCCACCTGGTCTGGGCGAGCCCCTAGAGGCTGAAGGCAGGAGGGACCTCAGGGCCCGGGGGTGGGGGGGAGGGGGGAAGAGGAGGGGTTTGGCCTCTGTCTGCATTTCCCCTTCGTTCTGAAAATTGCCGGTGCTTGCTGGAACACTGGCTCCATATGGTCCAGAGCTGCTGCCTGCCGATGTCTCTCCCCGCAAGCCGCCTCGGGAGCCGTCCCTGCTCCCAGGAACTCTCTCCCCCGGGGCCCCACATGCCCAGCAGTGCCAGGAGCTGCCGTCTGGGCCAGCAGGTTTTCCCTCTCCCTGTGGAAGCTGCAACCTGGCCGCCTCCCCGCGGGCCCCCACACCCCATAGGGGTGTCCATCTTTGGCTCTCGGCCCCCAGATCCTGCCTCTTCTTCCACCCCCTCCCTCCTTGCTTTGCAGGGGTCTCAGGGGGCCCAACCGACCAGAGCTTTCCCCACAAGAGCCCTGGTGGGTGTGGCTCCACACCCCAGACACCGAGAATGTGTCTGGCCCTGACTTGGGGCTGGGAGATTCTTTCCCAGTTCCCACTCCAGGCTGTGGGAAGCCTGGCCCAGGACCCCGGTGTGGACGCATTGCATTCTTGGGTCTTTGTTCCATATGAACATTTGTGAAACACTTCCTATCATCTCCCTTCATCCCCCCCCCCCAATTTCATCCAGATTCTGTTGACAGTGACCTGCTTTTTTTTTTTTGGCATTTTGGGTCACACCTGGCGATGCACGGGGGTTACTACTCCTGGCTCTGCACTCAGGAATTACTCCTGGCCGTGCTCGGGGGACCCTATGGGATGCTGGGAGTCGAACCCGGGTCGGCCGCATGCAAGGCAAACGCCCTACCTGCTGTGCTATCGCTCCAGCCCCGTCTCCCATTTTCTTAATCTCTGAATAGGCTGATTTGAAGCTGTGTCCCTTCACCTCCCCACACCTGGGGGGACCACCCCCCAGAACCATTGAGGGTCTGGGGGGCCATGCCTTGTCCTGTTCCTCAGTGCCTGTGAACTCTCCCTCTACTCCGGAAGCCATTCCTGAGGTTTGGAGCTCTTGCCCTGACTTGCTCCCCCATAATTCTTTCCCTGGCTCTATCGTGGGTCCTACATTTTAATGGGACTTTGGCGAAAGCTGGAGATTGGAGGAGGGGGTGGGGACTCAGAAGCCTCCTGGCAGAGAAGAAGCTGCAGCGGAACCGGCTGTTCTGTGAAGGAACATGAAACCCCAAGAAAGAGGGAGTGAGGGTGTAGTTTCGGGGGCCCCGAGGCCAGCACCCCCCTCAACCCCTGACTCCTGGGCCACCCCAATACCTCTCACCCGGACGCAGGCCCACCACCCCCACTAAGGCTCTGCCCCAAGCCCTTCCCTGCCAGCCTGCCTGGTAGGCCCCTGGCTCCGAGCTGAGGAGCCCCCGTCTCATCACCCCAAGCAGAAGCCAGCTGCCACTGCTAATCCGTTTCCTCCGTGCATCTGCAAGCTACATAATTAAGAGTTGTGCTGGGTGGGCAGGGGGTGGCAAAGCTCACCATCAGGTTTATAGCACTGTCCTCCCGTTGTTCATCGATTTGCCCGAGCGGGGCCAGTAACATCTCCATACTGAGACTTGTTGTTACTGTGTTTGGCATATCGAGTACATCCCGGGGAGCTTGCCAGGCTCTGCTGTGCGGGCAAGACACTCTCGGTAGCTCTCGGCTCTCCAAGAGGGGCGGAGGAATCGAACCCGGTTCAGCCGAGCCGGCTGAGAGCAAGGCAAACGCCCTACCGCTGTGCTATCGCTCCAGCCCTGGTATTATTACTCCGGGTCTCCTGCCCACCTGGGCCCCCACGCCACACAAGACATTAAGGGAAGATTCTCGAAAGAGCCCCGAGGTTGCCTGACGGGCTCTGCTCTGTGTTAATTCTGAGTAAATATTTGCTGCTCCGGTTCTTCTATGCCTCACCAGTGGGGATTTGGAAAGGTGGGCTCCCCACCCAACATTCTTATTTAATTATCAGACCCCTGAAGCCTTGAGTTCTTAAGCCTCTCCCTCTCCGCGTTTCTGTGCGGCTTGGCTGTTTGCTCCCTGCCTTGCTTTTCTTCCCAGCTCTGCGTTTCTTCTTCCTGCCAACTTTTCCTCTCTCGCCCTTATTCCTGTCGCTCGTGTCCAGAGCTGGGAGGGGAGCCAGCTGGGTTGGTGGCATGGAATGAATGAGGAGTGAAAGTGGGCCCGGACCCTCAGGGTTAATTGAGACAGAGCCTATGTCCTGGGCCAGACAGAATCGGGCACAACCCACCTGACAGTCCAGAGTGGAGTGTGCCCCCCAGAACAGAGAGAAAGCAGATAGAAAAAGTTGAGATCCAATATAAAGAGAGGAAGATGGTTCTTGGTGGGGGTCGGGGGGGCGGTCTTACCTTGCTTCCAGGGGTAGTAGGGTTTCATGTATGAACCCATAATGACCTGAGAATGGTGGGCGCCCTTTGGAAGGCTGTTTGTGACCCCCCCACGGGCCAGGTTGGGGAAGGTGCTCCTGTAGGTTGGCCGTGAGGAGGGCCAACCACGACCCTTCCCAGAGGATGCTGGGAAGGAGAGAGAGGACCCTGGTAAAGCTGCCCTCGACGCCATCTTGAGAAGGGCTCAGAGGTCAGAGACTCTGACACCAAACCCGCCGTCTCTCCCCTACAACGATGTTCCTTCCCTGGCTGGAGCGCATCCAACTGCGGAGGGCTGTTTATTTGAGGCCTGCAGGGCAGGGTCGAGGGTTGGGAAGTGCTTCTCGCCGTGACAGCACTGCCCAGTGCTCCTGGCGCCTGTGCCCATTCCAGGCCGCCCCCTCCCGTCCTTCTCCCCTTGACTTCCCCCTTCTTAAACTTTCTCTTCGCTCCTTTCCTGGCCTCCCCACCCCCCTTGTTCCCCTTCTGGAACCTTTTCCAGTTCTCGCCAGGAAGTGACTGAGCAGATCTGTGGGGGTCGTGGCGCCTGGATGCCTCCCAAGGGGGACATGTGCTCCCCATCCCAGCCCATCCTGCTCACTCTTGGGCCCGCAGAGCATAAGTGCTTGATGGGGCGCCCTCTCAGGGGAAACTAACTCATTCCCTTCCTTTACCTCTGCTCTCGAGCTCACCTTTCGTCTCCTCACCCCTGCAAGTGAGACTCTTGATGGCTCAGATCTGTCTTTGTCACCTGGACCCTTGGGCCACCCTAATGATGCTTAAAATTCTAGTAAAACAGTTTCAGGAAGTAGAGGAATTACCGGCTGACCAGTCAGGCCGAGCCTGCTGACCTGTGCGCTGGACACGAAAGTTCTAGAGAGGGAGGTTGGACTGGGATTCACATTTTTTTGGGGGGGTGACACCTGGCGATGCACAGGGGTTACTCCTGGCTCTGCACTCAGGAATTACTCCTGGCAGTGCTCAAGGGACCATATGGGATGCTGTGAATCGAACTTGGGTTGGCTGCGTGCAAGGCAAACGCCCTACCCACTGTGCTATCTCTCCAGCCCCAAAATAAAAACTTTTAATAAAAAAAAATTACACAGAATGATGCAAAACTCAAAATAGATTATTTCTCATGTAATTCACAGGTCATTTTACAAATAGTTGGGTTTATTACCTGTTCAAAGAAAGCAGCTCTGAAATTTGTATTTGATTCTTTGTTTTGTTTTGTTTGGGGGACAGAGCTGGCAACACTCAGGTCTACTCCTGATTCTGCACTCAGGAATCACTGTTGTTGGAGATCAAACCCAGGTCAGCAGCGTGAAAGGCAAGTACCCAACCTGCTGTACTTTCTCTAGTCCAAGAAATTCATATCAGATTCTTTTTTTGAAAAAATCTTTATTTATTTATTTTGCATTTTGGATCACACCCAGAAATCTCAGGGGTTATTCCTGGCTCTGAACTCAGGAATTGCTCCTGGCGGTGCTTGGGGGAACCATATGGCATGTGGGGATTGAACCCGGGTTGGCCGAGTGCAAGCAAATGCCCTCCCCACTGTCCTCTCGCTCCATCCCGATATTAAATTCTTAACCTCACTATACTTGCCTCTGCCTTAGAGTCTCTTAAAACTTCTGGAAAAATGATACCCCAGTTGGATATTAACCCCAACTGTGAAGATCTGTGTTATTTTGTCTCTAGTGCCAGTTTTTCCCAAGGTTTGTCAGCCCTCTGTGACCTTAACGCAACCACCAAGGTGACACTTTTGGACAAGGCCTGTCTGACTGTTTGAGGCTTCCAAACCTACAGTTCTAATTACCATGACCCAGGGGACAGGGTGTGCTTAACTCACACCTGGATTGTCTGTCCATCTCGAAGTTGGACAATAAGAGGAGATGTGTGAGGGAAAGCGAATGTCAACGGGTTCCATGGTATGGTGTGTTCGTTGGCCAAGAGCCGCCTCCCCAGCCGCAGGCAAAGAGATGGAGGACCACGGAGAGATGGTCAAAACTGGCCCGTTTTATGCAGAGCTGCTAACGTATTGACAGGACATCTGAGAGGGTTCGAGGTATGGGACTGCACATAGGTGTGACTGATCACTTAAGAGGTAAAGTGTTTCCACAGAGACAATTCCTTTGGGGGAGATTAACTCAAGGAAATGCTCATCTCTTAAGGGACTAAACAAAGAAATATGCTCAGGGGCAACAAGCATCTATTTTGCTTTTCTCTTTCCCTTGGTGCCAGTACATATTAAACAATTAAGTTTATTTCTTCTAATATTTTCAGTTATTTGGATAAGCACAATAAGAGATAGAGATTCCAAAATTTGGTTCTCTGGGCTCCTGGGGCTGAGGCTAAAAGCCAGCTGAACTTTTACCATAAGTCCCAGACTAAATCCTCAGGCAAGTTTAGCTTTTCTTACCTTAGGGGAGAGGGGAAAGTCCGTCTTTTAGGTCATTATGGTTAAGACCATGCTTTATGTTTTCTAGAGAGTTCCATTTGCTGCTTGCCTCAGTTTCATCCAGAGGTCCGTTGGTGGGGTGTTAGGAACTACAGTGACTGAAGCCTGACTCAAGTAATTACGACAGATGCCCAGGAGAAGATATATTTCAGATTCAATAAACTCCCGAATATAAAGAGCATAGCATTAATGGTCTTTCTGTGTTTAAGCAAAGAGTATTTTTCTACAGTAAAATCACTTAATCACTTAACTTCCCGTTAGTCGTCGATTTGCTCTAGCGGGCGCCAGTAACGTCTCCATTTGTCCCTGTCCCGTGCTAGTGTAGCCCAATGGCATCTGTTCGCTCTGGGAAC
>JAOXYA010482705.1:0-16141 GCA_028565675.1 Sorex palustris | reverse complement strand
CCCCTCTGTGGCAGGGCAGTCCCTTTTGCTCTCTCTTTAATTTAGGGTGTTGTGGTTTGCAATAGAGGTATTGAGTGGCCATCGTTCAACATTCCTTCTTCATTGAGCATCATTTTCTGCTTTTTGACTTACAGTGAGCGATATATTAAGAGGACAATTCTAAAGCCATTATTTTGCCTAATTTTAATAGTTTTATTCTCAGGCAGTAGGTTAGCCCATGGAGAAGGACAGAAATGGGGAAATGGGGTGGAGAACAATCTGTTCTGGGATAATTGGGGGGAGATAATTGGCCCTGGATCAGTCAGAATACACACCTTATCATTTAACTTTGCTATCTTATACAATATAGTTCATGGTATCTTCAAACCATAACATCAGGAACCAGGAAGCTAATACAGCAATTAAGGCACTTGTTTTACATGTGGCTTACTCAGGCTTGGTCCCTGATAACACATATGATCACCTGAGTGTTACTGAGAGTGACCCCTAAGCACATTAGGAGTAAGACATGAGTACCACTGTTATCTTTCTGCACCCAAATCTCAATAATTACAATATTACCATCAAATATAATTGACTACATATCACCAAATACAATAATATTGGAAAAGATTGAAATATTAAAACAATATTCTCTTTCTCTCTATCTCTCTGTCTCTCTGTCTCTGACTCTCTCTCTCCCCTTTTCCTCTCTCCCCCCTCCAGTAAATTTCCTTCTGAAATTCTTTTTTTTTTGTATGGGTCCCAGTGGGGACTCACCCAGCAATGTTGATCTTGGTCCATGCTCAGGAATTCATGACTCCTGGAAAAGCACAGAACAGATGTCCCTGGAACCTCACCTTCTCCTCAAGAAAAGAATTTCAGGAGGCCGAAGTGATAGTACGCTTAGTAAGTCATTTGCCTTGTACATGGCTGACCTGGATTTAGTGCCAAGTGGTACAATTTATGCCTCGATAGGATTTAGTATTGACTATGTCATACTGGAGCAATAGCACAGTGCTAGGGCGTTTGCTGGCCCGGCCCACCCAAGTTCGATTCCTACATCCCTCTTGGAGAGCCCAGCAAGCTACCGAGAGTATCTCACCCACACGGGAAAGCCTGGCAATCTCCCCGTGACATATTCGATATGCCAAACACAGTAACAAGTCTCACAATGGAGACGTTACTGGGCCCACTCAAGCAAATCGATGAACAATGGAAGGGGGAGGACAGAGCTACAGTGCTACCCAAAATGTAACAGAAACACCAAACAACTCTTGCTGTTGGAGAACTGTTGCCAACAGTCTTGCGAGATACAGGATTGCCACAAATTCTGAATTTCCAAAAACTATCTGCATTGTATTACAAAGCAAAACACAATAAAACAAGGTCTGGGAGCAAGGGAAACAACTTCAGAAGCTTTTGTACATAAAAAACAATTTATCCATGAGAAAATGGCATAGATCTCAATAATTTGACCTGTTTGTTCACTCTTTGGCTATACAGATGTCTCTTTAATTGCTGGAATCAAAACATTTTCTGGATGCTGAAAAAATAAAATATACAGACAAGATGATGATAGGTGAAAGCTATTTTTGGGGGGGATTTGAAAAAAAGCTAAGAAGTCATGTGAAACAATTTGCATAAAGAGACCAATTCCTTTTCAGAAGATACAATTTTCAAATTAGCATCCTACTAATAGAAGAATCTGGAACTAAAGTTTACTAAAAAGCAAAAATACTGGGCTTGGAGCAGAGTACTGGCTCAAACTAAAGACTGTCAGATTTGGCGAACTTAGGTGATTTTTATGCATGGAGCTTTAATTTCTTAACAATAAAATGGAAATAGGAATACATGTTGTACCTGTATGACAATGCTTTTTCAGGATCAAAGACAGTAATATATTTTCAAAATGGCTTATAAGCTGCAAAATATTGTAAGTGAGTCCATTGTAATTAAATACCATCGATCAAGGACAAAGTTTCTATCTGTAAGTTTTCTGTGAACTCAACAAGCTCATCATTTCTTCTACAGCAATTCCCCTAAACTTTTTTAGCTCAGTGCTTCTCAAACATTAGTAAAAATAAGTCATGTTCAGTGTGGATGCATTGTTCGGTGTAGATTCAGATCAGAAGGTTGAGGATCAGAGAGAAACTTTGCATTTTTAACAAGCTCCTGGAGGACACAGATGCCACTCATCTAGAAGCTTTTTGCCATTCATCTGATAGTTTTTTAGAAATGCAAAATCCCACCTGACTCCCACCTGCAGAATCAGGCTTCACATTTCACAGGAAGGCCAGGGATTTAAAAGCACCTTAGTTTGAGATGCTCTTTCATAGCTATAATAGTGATTCTGAAAGTCAGAAATGCAAATTCTCAAACCCCACCCACACTCAGATTGCTGAGGTAACAGAGCAAACTGTGAAAGAGCTTACGGGAAACTGGTGGTGGGGGTGTGATTTTTCTGATCAAGTGGCAAAAAATTTGGTTGAATTGTATTGCTGGGGCAAGATAGATCCTTCCAGCAATGACATGGAGTATTAGAGATTTCTAAGCAAAACTCCGCAAGTGATCTAGGGTTCTCCTTACTGTTTAAGTAAAATGTCAACGGAGAGAGTTAAATC
The DNA here is from genome assembly GCA_028565675.1 of Sorex palustris. Classification (NCBI taxonomy): domain Eukaryota; kingdom Metazoa; phylum Chordata; class Mammalia; order Eulipotyphla; family Soricidae; genus Sorex; species Sorex palustris. Next base: position 13,538 of record JAOXYA010482705.1, on the reverse strand, counting down.
AAAGAATAATTGTTAAGCATAAAGGCACCAGAATTTGGATATTTGAAACGTTTTCATCCAAGGCACGGGGCAGGGGGCGAGGAGGAGAGAGTTAGAGACAGAGACAGAGAGGAGGAGACAGAGAATGTGGGGAAATGAAGGACACTGACCCCCCATCCTTTCTCTATCTTCTGGGAGAGAAGCCAGGGACGTGACTGGGAGCTCCCAGGACCGGACAACTCCCCGAAGAGTGTGGAAACATTAAGCGGAGTTGATAGCCCTATCTTTTTGCCCAGTACAGCATCTTCCTTGCCCCCGATCTTTCCCAGAGCTGTGCCCAATTGCTCTTTGTTCTACTCTTGCTCTGTGGAGTATATATATCCCATCCTGACTGCCCGGGTGCTGTCAGGATACCTGAACTAGCTCCCGGCTAGCTCCTGGCTCCACCAGGCTGATCGCTAGGATTCTGTTCCCTTCGCTTGTTCTCCTGTACTTCCGTGAGTAATTCAACTTTAAATTCCTGTTGCTCAGGCCCTCCAGATGCTTTCTTTGGAATCAGCCCACAATGCTGCATAAGCAATTGGCATAGCCGGCAGGATTCCAAAGAAACGTCTGTTGAGGTGGCCACGAAAAGGGCCTGGATAATTTGGCGGAAACTGCAGGCAGAAACCCCAGGGTGGGGTCCAGATTCTAGGTGATCTGGAGTGGCTAAACCGATAGACCCGGGCGCCTGCCAGAGAGTGAATGGAAATGCGCTGATGGCAGGTGGCCTTGGGAGACCGCCTAGGCAGATCGCTGACCTAAGGAAACTTTGGGAAGTGCAAGGATGGGCGTTTGAGGGTGGCCTCAGTAGGCTGGCTGTTGCTGGGGGCGCGGTCTGAGTAGCAGATGACAAGGAATCAGCTTTACTTGCTGAGGACAGCACAGGCCAGGCTGAGTGAGCAGAAACTGGAACAAAGCCCCCGCTTAGCCCAGGACAACTGTGCAGATGCACTAACCAGAAGGTTAGGAAAGATTGGGGATCCCTTAAGAGATCTTGTGAGTGGCTTTGTGCAAGTGGAAGGGAGGACATTGGCAGCTGCTCTTATTAGATGAGTCTGGGATCCCTGCAAGGTAGGGTTTTCAGTTTCAGCGGAGGTGGAGGTAGGGGGAACGTCTTAGGAAGAAGCAGAATGTCTTAGGAAGAGCCAGACCTGTGTTTTATGCAAAAGATGAAGACTCGGTAGCAATGCTGAGTAGCTTTGTACTGAAGTGGTACAAAAACTCCCAAAATTGTGCATCCTAGCGTGTGACCTTACACTGCTGCAGATCTCTGCGAAATTCTACCAGAGAGGGACAGAGATCTTGCCAGCTTGGCTCCGTCACCTGCAAAATACAGGCATGCTGGTGAGACTGTGTTAGCTGGGACAATAGGGCAGCAGTTATCAGTCAGAGGCTTAGGAGTGCAGGCCCTGCCTGGGAGACTAGGCCCTTTGCTGCCTGACTCTGAGGAGTCACCCACCTCTCTTGGCCTAATGAAGGTAACATTCCAAATGTCCCTGTGTGTGAGGCAACTATGGAAGAACTATAGGAGATTCTGAGAGAACCGGGAATGGCATGCTGTCTACCAAGGGCATTTCTAGCCCCCTGCTACTGGGAATTCGCCACCAGAATGAAAGACACTATTTCTGCTTCCTCAGGTTCTTGTGATGATTTTGTGTGTGTCCTATCACCTTAGCTGGGCCCCAGATACAATCTGTGGTGCAATTTGTAACTGACCTCATGGAGACATTGAGTCAGGCTGAGAAGGAGTGTATGAAGTAAGAATAGATGACTCAAATGGCCCCTGGGGCAGTGGCTTTCCTCCTCCCTGCCACATAGAAACATTTGCAGGACTTGGCAGGACTTGGCCTCTTTGGGTTGTGGAGGACATTCTTCCCATGCCTGACCAAGTTAATGTGACTTCTTTATCACTTACGCAGGAAAGAGTTAGGGTGGGACTGGGCAGAGGAATACAAATAAGCATTCATTGGTCAAGGCCATCCTAGCATTAGGCATTATTAACCCAGCCCTATTCTACTGGGTGCTACTGACACCCAGGATGTGTACAAATGGGGGCTTTTGCAGCAGGGGAAGATATATCAATTAATTGAGCTTGAGTCTCAATTAAGGAAGGAATTGAAGAGAAGTACAGTTGCATCAAGAAACAGGTGATTCTATGTATCACTAGTAGAGATCCTATTACAGGTAATGCCCCATCACTATTGGCACTGATCTCTCTAGAAGAGGCTGGATTCAGAACCTCACTAATAAGCTTCACTCAGGTACAGCCAAAACAGTCACATTGACTAAGTGGCAGGCTTACTTCCAACAACAGAGTGTCCTGTCCACCAGTTCCTTTAGACACCAACTGCAGCAACTTCTCATCCCCATTACCCTTGTTGCTCTCAGCTAAGAAATTATTGAGATCACAGATATGCATCTGGTTCCATTGCCTATCTGTGAGAGTATCACATTACACTGGACACTGCCTGGCATACTGAAAGAGGTAAATGGGCAATCCCCACAGAAGAAGACTATGGTCTATTATCTGATAAGAGTCACACTTTGAATGGAGAATGCTGTGGGTCAGAGCAGCCAATAGGCTGGACTAAGGGCAGCATGGATGGTCATCATCCATGAATATGGCTTCTTTCACATTTAAACAGATAGTGAGGACATTTTTAAGGTTCTCACCTATGGCTCACTGCTGGAGCACCGATATGTGGTATGGCACTGAGGAACATGCACACCATAAACTTATACACATGTCCTTTGTTTACTGGACATGCCCCTGTACACAGTTTCAGCAACGGTAAAGCAAACACTCTCTCTAGTTAATTGGAGAAAATGCAATTATACACTGGGGCATATACAGCAGGGATGTTTTCTTTAAACCAGTGGCAAATTGTTTATCTTGGACCTCTCATATGCTTGATGGGATTATGCTTTGTGCTTAACTGTATAGACAATACCACAGGTCTGATGTAAGCCTTCCCCTCTGCCTATGCCCATAATGGCCTTTCTCTGATTGCAGCCATGCATGTCACTCTAATAGGAATTGAAAATGATCACTAGTCACACTTTATCAGGTATGATATATAATAGTGGATAGATATTAAAAATTATATGCTTAACATAGAACAGAGCTTCCATATGTGATACAACACCACTGGAGCAGGACTGCTTGGATGATAGAATGAATAAAACCTTGAAAAATAGTCTGAAGGGATGGGAAATAGGTTGCTAACTACATTTAGGACTCAGAACAAACAACCCCAGGCTGGCCAACCCTCTGCCTCTGAGGCCCTTAGAGAGACTAGGGCTGCTCCACTCTGCATACAACTAAAAAGGTCTGAAATTGATTCTGCCTGCAATGTGGGAAAGATAATAACCTGCTGTAGTCTGCTTCTGGCAACTTAGCCCAAAGTGCTTAGTCCCTTCCTGGGCCCTGGGATGTTCAAACGGAGCTTCATTGGTGGGATCTTCTGCACACCAAGGCGGAAAGGCATTTGAGTAAGACTTGGAGATCCAGCTCCTGGCAATCAATGTGTCCAGCCATAATAAAGTATCATTATTCTGGGACCTTAATTATTTCTACATAGTGGTTTCATTACCTATGTCTGACATGGATCATACCCATGTAATATGGGAAAGGGGGTTGTATGCACATCCCAGAAGCCCACTTCTAACTGTAAGTTAATAGTCTCAAGACCAAACCATTGCACACATTTTGTCTGACAAGTTTTCCTTGTACGTGCGTACTAAGTACTGTTTTCCCATCCTTAGGTTACTGTACTGACACCTCTGTTGGGTACAACAGTCCTTCTCCAGAACCACAGTGACGGTTGGGCTGTTTCCTGGAAGCTTCTAAGCATGAACAACTCAGCCTTGCAGCAGCTCCGCCCCTGGAGTCCTGGTTATGCCCCTATCGGATGGGCCACCTATGAGGACACCAAAGGACAAGTGTATCAGCTGGTTCCTGAACAAATGAGTGCTACTGGGCCCTGGATGGGTTATTCATGTGATGGTAGGGGGTGGTCGATGGCCATTCCAATGGAAATGTTTGGCCAGGTGCCTCAGGGTATAGAAAGATGGAATGGAGATTCTGTGCGCCTGGTTGGGGGACCTCCGAGAGAACAGTGTACTAATGTCACTGTTCTAACCTCCACTGACAGATGGGGGCGTCAAGATGTTTCTCTGTGTGCTGGGGCCCCCCCAGTCCCCTGGGGAACATTCTGGGCACATGGGCCGCAAGGATGGGCTTATCTCCCAGTCAGTGGGAGTGGGAGGTGCCCTTGGGAGTGGTCTTATATTCCTGGCAGAGTGCTAAAGAACCTGCCTAATACTCCTCCCAACTGGAATGTATACAGAGCCAGACACCCTGTCCCCAGGGCTGCATGGTGGTTCTACCCATTAGCCATCTATTGTCCCCAAGGAGTAGCCATTGATATGGAATTCCAGGCACAAGCTATGACCAATTACACGACCACTGTTGTAAGTCAAACTAAGTATGCTGTGACCCTCACAAACAAGAAAAGTGGTCGTGGCCGGGGTCGGAGAGAGGGAACGGCAGGCAAGGGGCTTGCCAAGCAGGCAGCGAACCAGGCACCCCGGATTCCTGGCACCCCAGATGGTCCCCCAAGCCCTGCCAGAAGTGATCTCTGAGCACAGGAGTAAGCCCTGAGCACTGCTGGGTGTGGCCAACAACAACAACAACAAGTAGTCTTCCAGCAGTGGCACATGTGCCAGGCTGCATAGAGAATGTTCTGTATAAATCCCCACATTGCCACACATCGCAGACCCCAGTTGCTCATTATTAAGGCTGTTAGTGACCTACAAATGGGGCCATTCTTCCCCAGGCTTGCATCTCTTCCTACAGTGTGGCACAGTCTTTTGTGAAATTATAGGGGGGATATTATTAGTTATGATAAGTTGTTTTATGCTCTATTATGTTGTGGAGCACAGATGCCATGTTTGACAAGATCCACTGCTCCAGGGACTCTCCGGAAGATTGTGTGACGTGCAGAATGTAAGGGCAGTGATGGTGTCAGTGTAGGGGTTGAATGTAGGAAAATGAAGGACTTCTGACCCCCATCCTTTCTCTGCCTTCTGGGCACACAGCCAAAGACAGCCCTGGGAGCCGTTCTGACTGGACAACTCCCAGGAAGAGCATGGAAACATTAAGTGGAGGTGATAGCCCTATCTTTGTGCCCAGTACAGCATCTTCCTTCCCCCTGATCTTTCTCAAGGCTGTGCCCAATTGCTCTTTTTTTTCTGCCATTGATGAATCAGTATCTCCTGCTGACAAAGTCCTGGCATGGATAGAATACCTGAACTAGTACACAACTGCTAGTTCCTTGCTAGTTCCTCCTCCCGACTGGTTCGGCTGTTGGATGGATTTTGCTAGTTCTGCTTGTCTTGTCTCTGCTTCTTTAAGTGCATAACATTAAAATCATGTCTCTAACCTCTGGCTCTCCGAGTGCTTTCTTTGGAATAGGACCTCACTATGTACAAGCTCTTAAAGATTTAGGCTTGTAGCCCAGTAATCATGGGGAGAGAGTGGAAAGAAGAGAGAAAGGATACATAAAGTTGTGGGGGGAGGGTGGGGGGGAGAAGAGCAAGAGCAAGCTGTTTTAGTAAAACATACTAAAATACAAAACATGTAGCTAAGCAACCAATTGATAAAGTGATCATGGGTGTGACTCATAGGTTTGAACGGCCATCTCAGCAGAAGCCAGGAATAGAGACGGGATTATACCAGAAGGGATACTTCTGGCTTAAACAAACTTTGATGGTGAAAGAGAATGGGAGATGTAATGAAGAAAAACTGTAATACTTCATGGATTGGAATCTTTTGTGGGAGTGGGAAGAGGGCGGTCTGGTGCCACAGTGGTATTCAAGAATTACTCCTGACTCTGTCCTAGGGATCACATTTAGCAATCCTCAGGAACCAGAGATTGAACTGGGGGTTGCCACATGCAAGTTAAGCACCTTAATCCATGAACTTTCTCATATGGAGTGAGAAAATATATTAAAATTGGATTTGGATTAAGGGAATAAGAGAGACTTAACATTCAAATATTGTGTCTTTCAAAATATGAAACACATACACAAGTAATATAAATTAACTGACTGTATATGTAAAAGAGAACTGGGGAGGAGAGGAGAGGCCAGAGAGATAGTGCAGGGATTAAGCCACATGCCATGCTTGTGGCCAACTCAGGTGCCATCACTGGTAACATGTCTGGTCCCATGAGCACCATTGAAAATTACCCCTTTCAAGGGAGAAGTAGCTCCTGAGGACAGAGCTAGCAGTAGTTCTTGAGTACTGCCAAGGGTAGTCCAACCCCAATCCCAACACACAACAAAAAACAAACAAACAAACAAATCAGATTGTGAAATCAGTCCATCAATGCATCATACTAAACTTTTTCTTCCAACGTGTGGCTACTTGGTCACGGGCACTAAAAGAAGTTTGTATTCTCCAGGGATGAGGCTCACCATATCAGAGGAGACTTGAATGAAAACTAAGGAAGAATTAATCAAAATTGCTAGATGATCATCATTAAGAGCATCTTAGGTACTATTTAGTTGACTGATAATCCTTTAAAGGTAAAGAGAAGTAAAGATTATTACATGTAAAAATTAAGTTAGAAGGCAAGATTACATATACACAAGAAAAAAATGAGTGATAGTTGGGATATGGGCCTTTTAAAAGGCTTTAGGGGAAAATTCATTTTCTTACTTTATTCAACTTAAAGAGACTGCCCACATTTCTCCGCCCCAAGCCCCTCCCAACTCTCTTCGAAAGCAGTAATAGCCATTCAAATATTTCTCATAATGTTATCACTCTGAAACTGATTCCTCAATTTATCTTCCACATTAAAAGAACCTATGTATTACCTAGGTCCAAATGAATAATCCAAATAATTTCACTCTGCAAGTCAACTGGTGACCTTAATTATTCCATCTGTACCCTCAACTCCTTTGTGCCTTGTATCACATATTTTCACAAGACATTAAGACTCGACATTTTAAGGATCATTATTCTGCTCCCCACAGTGTGTGTATCTAAATAAAGTGTTTTTAAAATTTAAAAAAGTGAGTGATAATAAATAGTTTATTATGGTGAAAGTGAGAGGTTTTCAAGTCCAAAGCACAAGTGGTGGGGTTAGGCAAAGCCAGGAGGAGGTACAATATCCTCTTCCATATAATATGTTGAAATGCTCTAGCTTAAAATTATGAAGGAGTTCTCAAAAGTTAAATGACTTTTTTTCTATAAAGGAAGAAAAACACATTTGACCGTGTTAGTTTTATCAATCTTTGTTGACATTTGGCCCAAACAATTCTATATTTGGGGAACCTGTCCTCTGCAGAGTGGAATGAATTCCCAGAAGTACTCCTGACCCTTACTTTCTCTAAGATTGGAACAATTCTTGTCCCCAACCCCAAGATGTGACCACCAAAATTTTCTTCCGCTAATTGACCCTGCCAATGGTCCTTGCTGGGCTGTTTAGGGAGAGAAGCAAAGTTCTCCTGGTTTTCAGTTACTGGGTTGGGTATAGAGAGGATGCAGAGGGCTGAAAATGTTGTGTAGAGTGAGAAAATAAATAAGCCAAATAGAAGTAGCTGGTTTGCGGGGCAGTATCAGTGTCCACTAGAACTTGCGTATGAGTCTGGATTAAATCATTCTGTCATACCATACTTTTTCTTCCAAAGTGTGTCTACTCAGGCATGGGCACTGTACAAGAAGTTTGCATTCTCCATGGATGAGGATTTGCTAGAGAATTATGATCAAAGAAAGAGTGGAGATATTGGCATAATATTTATTAGAATTATAGGCCACAAGTTTAGAGGAGTAGGGTAGGTAAAAAAAATCCAGGAGGGCTTTGGAACCACACCCAGCAGTGCTCAGGGCATAATGCCAGAGAAATGTTCAGGAATCCTTGTGGCTCTCTGGGAGTGTTCAGTACTAGCTCCACTGTCAGGGACCATTCCTGATGGATTTGGGGAGACCATATGGGGTGTAGATATCAAACCCAGGTCAGTTACATGCAAGACAAATGCCTCCCCACTGTACTTTCACTCTGACCCCTCATCTAAATTTTGATAATAAGCATGTACATGTATATGTGTGTGTGAATTTGTGATGATGATGATGATGATGATGATGATGATGATGATGATGATGATAAGACTACTGAAAAATCAATGCAAGGAGAAAAACAAGTTTACTGAGAAATGAAATACTTAGGAGAGCAAAAAAGCAAAATTTCTCAGAATGTTCTGATTTTATTTATTGAAGGTGTGCATGATAATGCTTTCTATTTTCATTGGATTAACTGAACAGAAGAGTCGGATGCAATTTATGCTACAAATTTGATATATTTTAATATTATATTTCTGGTATTCATGATTTTTAACACTATGAGGCTGTGTTAATTTAATAGGACTTTCTAAAAAAACTTCTAATTATTTTAACACACCCCCCTTTTTATAAAGGTACCATGGTTTATAGAACTGTTAATGGTAGGGTTTCACGCATAAAATATTCCAGCACCACATGCTTCCCACCACCATTTTCCCAGTGTCCCCCAAAACCCACCCCTGCCTTCCAGTTTCCTTTTGAAGACAAATTTTTCAGTTTTTGTTACTTTTGGGCATTTATTATTCTTCTACTAGGTTCTTCTACAGCCTGAATGTGAGTTAAGGATAGACATAGGTACAAATCATATTCCTTTGGTTTTCTCAATGATTAATGTATTTGCATTATAATGCTACATTCTCTGGGTGCTTAATAATAATGATAATTACTAATAATATTGCTATAGTTTATTGTGTTAAATCAGTGTTATTTACTGAGCTACAAAGTGGCCTACATAAAATACTCTTTTGCGTGTAATTACCTATTCTACCCACTTGGGCTGACACAGATACATTGGGTTCTCTATTCCTGCAAGAGGGAAAACCACACACTGTAGAAAACCTACATAGGGAAAAGTGCTACAGAATATACACAACTGTGCTCCATAATTGCTATAATACCACCCACAGCCACGAGGTTGTTGCTTTAAGGCTCTGTAATGCCCCCAGTCCCAAATCCTGGGGCAGAATGCAGTACACTCAATGAATCTGTTTAGACTTGTCTTTACTCTAACCTTCAGTAAATTCTATTACTCCTCTCCCTAAAAATGACCAGACTCTTTACCTGCTGATTAGTGATTATAAACAGTGATTATAATACTTTATAGTGTGACATACTCTAATATACATATGACTAATCTCCACAACAATCCTTTCAAATAGAAAATCAAATTATTTCACCAAAGAGGCTATTGAAACTAAGTGAATTATCCACAGAAATCAGAGCTAGTTAATTTTATTTTATATAGTTTGTTTTAATTTTTGGTTCCATCATGTTGGCTCAGTCACTTCACTCATAAGGCATGCATGCACATAAGCTCCTATACTATCTCTCATGGCCCCCATACAGCTAGTTTTAAAAATCATCTTCTGGTTGGTTTTACTCCAGTTGTCTGATTATTGTATCATTTTGTTTGCTTAAGGTGACTTCTTTGGCCACTTCACTTTCCCAGAAAAACATTTGAGTCTTTATAGTGCTATGAGGCTTTGTTCTAATTAAATAGTACTTCTTTTCATACATCAAAATATGAATGACCTCTTTTGTTCATATTTTATATAAGAGGAAAGACTGTGAGTGATAGAAGTAAGTCATAACATACCTACATTCTTTTGGTTTGACTCTGCATCAAAAATATGTTTTTCAAATTTTAATAGCTGAACATTTTCTTTTTTCTTTTTTTTTTGAATCACTGTGAGATACAGTTACACGTTTTCATGTTTGAGTTTCAATCATACAATGATCAAACACCCATCCCTCCACCAGTGCACATTCTCCACCACCAACGTCCCCAGTATATGTCCCCCTTTCCATCACTCCCCCTTCCTCCATGGCAGACAATTTCCCCTATGCTTTCTCCACTTTTGGGCATTACGGTTTGCAATACAGGTACTGAGAGGTTATCATGTTTGGTCCTTTATCTACTTTCAGCACACATCTCCCATCCTGAATGGTTCCTCCAATCATCATTGTCTTAGTGATCCTTTCTCTATTCCAGCTGCTTTCTCTCCCAGCTCATGAGACAGGCTTCCAATTATGGGACAATATTCCTGGCCCTTGTTTTCTACTGTCCTTGGGTGTCAGTTTCATATTAGAAATATTTTCTTCTGTGTTCTTGAAAGTGTTTCTTGACTTTCTACTTATTATCATTTGTATTTAAATATTTAATGATATCATTTAGTATTAAGTTAACATTGAATTGTTTTCTTTTTTCTTAAGGTATTCTATGCAGAGTTCTTGAGGATTTTTTTTAATTTTATAAAGTGGTTCACAATATTTGATGACATTTAATATTCAAACACCAATTCCACCACCATTACACCTTCCCACCACTTTATTTCAGATGTTTCCATCCTAAACTCCAGCCCCTGCCCCAAAGCAGAACCGAATAATTTATTTTGTATTGTTTGTTATGAAAAAACACTAAAAATGCTTCAAAAAAGTTTCCTTAGAGGAAAGAGTGTGAACATTATTGTATTTCACCCAGGGGCCATTAAGCCCTACTATAAGAGATTGCTAACATATTGTTAAAGGTAGAGACTTGTGAGCTTACGTGTGTGTGTGTGTGTGTGTGTGTGTATCTATAAAAAAAAATAAATACTTCCATCTAAGATTGGTTGCATCCTACCTTAAACCCCATCAAATATGGTGAAGTACTCTTAGTGTATGGGTGGTGTGAGGTATGAGTTTTTGCGTGGCTACATTAGTGGTCCAGAAATACATTCACTTCTGGATGAGGCTCTACCCAAGCATGTGGGGAGCGGCTTTGAGCATGGCAGCGGTTGAGTTCTGGGGGTTTTTGGCTGCCGGGTCTGGGTCCCTTGGGGCAGGGAGGATTCTCATCCACCCCACTCTGGGGCACCCTGAGTGAAACAGCCTGGCATGGGGTCCAGCACCATGGTTATGGCATGTGTTGTGCTATGCTCCCTTCTGGAAGAGAAGGACATGCGATCTGGATGGTAGTCAATGACAAGATTATCTGGCACCAGCCAGAGGTGATTTATGGGTGTGATTGCTGAGTTGCTGGAGACAGTGGAACACAGGCAAAGGATCCAGTTCCTGGTTCCACTAAACTCAGAGTTTTCAGTTACAAAGTCCCTCATACCTGGATTTTTTCCATGGGTGAGGCTCAGCCTGAGCGTATGGAGAGCAACTGTGAGCATGGCAGTAGTTTAGTTTTGGAAGTTTTTGGGTCTGGGGGAGGGGTGTCTGGGGGAGGGGAGAGGTCTCACCTGCTCCTTGAGGAAATTTTTTAAAAACCATTTCTGAAAGGAAAACTTATAGTGGCTTTATTCAAACATAATTCTCATACCATAAAAATTATCTATTTAAAGTATGTGATGCAAGAGTGTATTTACAGTCAGGAAAACCTCACTACACCCAATTTTATAAAGTTTATATCACTCTCAAAGGAAACTTAATAAAATGAATGTAATGATGTTATATACAGATCATTAGCTGAAAATTTTCACAAATTTACATTTCCTTACTTCTTATAGTGACTTATTCCATAACAGTATATCTGTGAAAATCTTTTATTTTTCTAATTTTTAATTTTTAAATTTTTTTTATTGAATTACCATGACATTCACAAAATTGTTCATTATTAGGTTTCACTCATAGGATGCTCCAATACCCATCCCTTCAGCAGTGTACAGTTTTTAAAAATACCTCTAGGAATATTTAAACTAATTTCTTTCAATAACTACTTACTTTTAAGTGTATTTAGGCTAAAGAGAAAAGGCAAAGACTTCCTGCATGCTTTATATGCAGGAGGCACAGTTTTGGACCACTGCCAGGAGTTGCTGGGCACCACTTGGTATGTCCCCAAACCAAAAATAAAGAATATTAAATTGAATTTCTGATGAAGATATATGTGGATTCTAAGATTAAGATTGTAAAGTAGAAGGAGTATTTAGGCACTTGATTTTACTTCTGTTGGTTACTTTTTAGGGCATGACAGGATCGTTATAGCAAATTTTTATCATGCTCATTAAATATTTGGAAAAATTTGGAATGAAGTGATCTCAGAGAATGGGGAAATAAATTGTTTATAATCTGAGTCAGATTATTTTAAACCAGCTACAATTTATAAAGCTTAATAATTTATAGATACCCACTCTGAGATGCTGCCAGTTCCAGACCATTATACTTAATAGATATTATGGTTCACTGATTTGGAACTATTCCCTGCTCATTTTCTATATTATGTCTATATATTCCTCTTATTTACCCTGCTTATACTAGTATTAATTATAGCAAACGAATTTTTGACTCTCAGTGGCACATTTAGTACATACAATTTGTGACATTTTATTGTAGCGCTTAAGTGAATCTATATGTTGCAAAAGAAGGCTCCAAATAAAGTTTAAAAGTAAGTTTTGTGGTAAAAGCCGTGAGTGAATTTCTATCTATTTACAAAGACCTGGGGTTAAGACAAAGTTTTACCCTGAATAACAATATGAAACATAGAACATGAAGTGCAAACAACATATTTATTTTGCAATAAAATCAGGAAGACAAGTGTTGTCCTGTCATCATTGTAGATAGTTTCTCCAAAATAGGAACAAGCACATGTGGTTTCATTTCACTTTACTTCATGGTAAAAAAAAAAAAGCAAGTTTCAGTGGGGAAGAATAATGTGTCATAATTTTTCTCTTTTTCTTAGTATGCTCTTTGGCTTCTCTGGAGAAAATCTAAGCTCTTTTATGAGACTGAATAGAGACGGAAAAGATTTTTTAAAGAAAAATAGATTTCTTCTTAAAATAGATCTAGTGAAGCAAAAATTTTTAAAAAAATGTACCTTTCACTGGCCTTAGAATTTTTTATTTAGTTTCATTCATTTGAAATAATATATTCTCCAAAAGTCATAACATTCAAACAGTTATTTATACACTGCTCCCTGAAAGTTGATGTTGCATTTTGTTCTGAACCCTTAGTTTCCTGATCTAACCTGACACTGAATAGTAATGTCATCATCCTCACTTGAAGACTTTGTCGTCACTCACATTTTCTTGAGAATTGTTAGTAAACTTTTTGGTCCTAGAAAGTACAGAAACACTGTAGAATCTCACTCTACCAATACATGAGGCCATTAACATCACCCTTTCTTCTCCAGTGGATTTGCTTAAGTGAAAATGTAAAGTTGAGGGCCAGACTGATAGTACAGCATGTAAGGTGCTTCACATGCAGCCGACCAGGGTTCCACCCCCAGTATCTCATTTGTACCCAAGTTTCTGCCACGAGTGATCTCTGAGAGCATAGGCAGGAGTGGGCTCTGAGCACTGTTGAGTGTGGGATGCAGAGAGAGAGAGAGAGGGTGGGGGGTGGGAAGAGAGAGAGAGAGAGAGAGAGAGAGAGAGAGAGAGAGAGAGAGAGAGAGAGGAGAGGGCTCTAG
>JAOXYA010482690.1:0-16143 GCA_028565675.1 Sorex palustris | reverse complement strand
CGGCCCCCGCCGCCGCCCCCGGGGGCCGCCCGCCCGCGGAACTTGGGCGCGGGGCGGCGCGGGGAGCCGGGCGGCGACTCGGACGCTCCTCCGTCTCCAGCCGTCCCTCGCCTAGCTAGCCTCTCTAGTTTTTGGGGGGTCCCGACCCCGCGGCGAGCGCGCGCGCGCGTCCGTGCGCGCCGGCTCGAGTTGATGCAATCCGGGCAGGAGCGAGGCCGGGCGCGAGTGTGCGCGGGGCTGACGTAACCCACGTGTAACTGTCGGCCCGGCCTGAGTAATCGCTTAAAGATGTCCCTGCGAGGGCCCGCCAGTCGTTGTTGTTGTTGTTGTTGTTGTTGGTGCCTTCCCCCCCTTTTTTTGTATTATAAAAAAAATAATCTATTTCTATGAGACAAGACGCGTCTGTGTGTTTTGGGCATCGTTTCCGTCTCGAGCGTTTCAGGACACTTGGAATAAACTTTTTTTTTCTTCTTTTTTGGAGCAGGGCGGAAAACAAAATAGACTTTTTTTTTTGCTTTCGGAGGGGCAGGATTTGGCTTTTGATCTGCCCCCCACTCCCCCTTTCTTTTGGATCCGGAGGGTGTTTGCTTCTCCCGTGCGTGTCTCTGAGTGTGTGTGTGCGCGCGCGCGTGTGGGGGGGGGCTGTTGTTATTTTTGCCTTTTGGGGGGGTGGGGTGGGGGGGTTGCAGCTGGTTCGGCTCCTGCCGCTTCCCCCCCAGGGCCTGCGCCTGCAGCCGGTCCCAGACAAGGCCGAGGGGGAGGGCGGGGCGCCCGGGGTCTCGCCCAGCCCCGCGGCCCTGCTGTCCAAGAATCGGATCCCCGAGAGGGGGAACTGTTGCGGGACAGCCCGCGGCCCCACCCCCCCGGCGAGGCCGTGGCCTGGTTTCTGGCCCACGTGGTGGGGGGGTGGGGGGATGCGGCCCAGCCAAGGAAGGGCCCGGCACCTCCGGGACAGCTGGGACTGGCCTGGAGGTGAAGGTCTCCGGGGGTGCCGCAGGCTCAGAGCTGCCGGCCCGCCGCCCCCCTCCCCAGGCAGGTGGGGTGAGGGATAAATCTTCACTCCCGAAAGGACAGGAAGCCCCCAGCCCCCAGGCGAGCCCCCAGATGCGGCTGGCTGGCGGGTCCACACCCCGCCTCCCCCCCCACACACTCTGAGCTGGCCGGCTTGCCTTGCGCTGCTGCGGGGAGTTGGCTGGATTGGGATTCGTGGAACTGCAAAGTCTCGCAGACCCCCACAATGCTGCAGTATCCGCCACCGGCGGCCATCTCGTCCCTCAACCCCCCCTCCTGTCGTGTTTACTACTCGGCCCCCCCAGCCCCAGATGGGAGCGCCCCTCCTAGCAGGCACACAGTTAATGCCTCCCCTATGCCTGCACTGGCTCCCCCCCTCCGGTGTCCTGACGGTCACACTCCGAGTCACACGCGTGCCCAGCACCCACCCCGGGGACCCGCAGACTTGCTGCATCGCCGCCGACTCCCCGGCTGTGCCCTCCGGGCCCCTGGCATCCAAGCATGTCGCTCTGGAGTGCCAGCCTGCCCTGAGCACGCACCCAGCCACCGCCACAGACACAGACACACCCCGTCTCATCGTGAACCGTCTCCTTAGAGGAAAGGTGGCACAGAGACCCCCAGGAAGACCCTCCGCACAAAAGACACCCCCCTTCCACCATCCCCGCCCACAACCACCAACTGCTGTCCCAGGACCCGGAGCCAGGCCGGGCACTTCCCAGCCTCTGCAGGAAGGATCATGATTGTAGTCTATTTTTTGGCCAGTGCAGGGGGTCCGACCCCGGGCCTCACACATGCACAGTACAGCCGAGTCACCTCATCAGCTACGTGACTCGGTGAGACAGAGTGCACGTCTCATGCGCAAGACCCTGGTAGGAATCCTGAAAAAAAAAAAATAAAAGGTGTCTAATAAATATATATCATGATACATACCATCCGTACTAGGTGTCCTGGGTTCATCAGCTGATACATTGTTGCTCCTTGTGGGACCTTGGTACACAGGGAAGGACTTCTTACTACACAGGGAAGGACTTCTTACCGGCCTCTTTCAGGGCCTGGGGACTCGGCAGAGAGCTGGATGCAAAGGCTTCCCTCATGGCCATGACTGTCCAGGACCAGATCAATCAGCGATGGACAGGCAGGGAGTGGGGGGGGGGGGGTGGCGAGAGACACGCAGACAAAATCCTGACCCATCACACGGGGGGGGGGGGGCCAGGGGGGAGCTGAGCTTGACCTTCACCTGCCGTCACCCCAGCTCTCTCCGTGGCATCACACGGCTCGATTCTTCCCTGCGTAGGGCCAGAGAGCGGACAGGGGGGAAGGCACCCGGCTGACCCAGGTCCCATCCCCAGCATCGAGTACCGCGTCCCCCCGGGCCCGGCCAGGAGTGGTCCCTGATGCAGAGCCAGGAGTGAGCCCTGGGCAGTTCTGGGAGCAGCCCCAAACCAAAACAGCATTGCCCAGTGACCTCTGCGGGCAGCGGCTGTCCCCTGGACACGATCATCTCTCCGCCGCTCCCCTGAGCTGTTCCCTCCTCTCTGGCCAAGGGGGAAACTGAGGTGTGGCTTGAAGCATAGGGTCAGCTGGGAGGGCGCTTGCCTGGCCTGTGGCTGACCTGGGTTCGACCACCCCGCCCCCAGCATCTCATGTGGGCCTCCGAACAGAGCCAGGA
Organism: Sorex palustris; assembly: GCA_028565675.1. Lineage (NCBI taxonomy): Eukaryota > Metazoa > Chordata > Mammalia > Eulipotyphla > Soricidae > Sorex > Sorex palustris. Next base: position 13,463 of record JAOXYA010482690.1, on the reverse strand, counting down.
GCGATCCGAGCACAGAGCCAGGAGTAAGTACTCCACTGGGCGTGGCCCCAAAGCCAGACAGAAAGGTGAAGCACATACCTTCCAGGCATGAAACGTGAGTTCGACCCCCCCCACACACACCACACAAAAATGGGACGTGTCCAGTCCCGGAAGGTGGCTCAGAAGCTCGGAGTATCTGCTCTGCGTGTGGGAGCCCCAAGTCCATCGCAGGCCTTGCGTGGCCTCCGGAGCACTGAGAAAAGGGTGGAGCCCAGAGCGGCGGCCTGTGCGAGGGGGCGGAGAGGGGGACTGCAGAGCCCAGGGCCAGCGCTGTCTGCCGGCAGGGACCAGGATGAGCCAGGCACCAGGCGCTGGGCATCTGCAGGTGTCCGAAATGGTATTGATGGAGCAGCCTCAAGCATGAAGCCAGCCTGGCATGTGGTGCCCTGCGCACAGAGGAGAACACGCTCCCCTCCGCCCCACCCCGGAGCTGCAGTGCCAGGGGGCAGCAGTGACCTGAGTCAAGGAGGGAGGGAGAGAGGGAGGCCGTGCTCCGGAGCCTGAGAGATCACTGGCCCTGCTGGAGTCACAGCCCCCTCCTCCTAAGGAGGACCCCTGTTATCCTGCACCCTCCCTGTGGGCACCACATCCGCTGGCCTGTCTGTCCCTGCAAGCACTCAGCGGAGCGGGCACCTCCTCCAGGAAGCCTCCCAGACTTGCTGCCTACCCTGGGTAAAGCCACAGCCCACACCCCGTCCCTGCCTCATGGAATTGCGAGTACCCGGTGCATCCATCTAGAAGAGCCAGACGGAGCAGCTCTGGGCAGGCACGGGGCTCAGGAGACCAGCCCCCCTCTCCCTGGTCAACAAATAAATGACTGCAGAGGTAATGAATGAATCATCTTCGTGTCCGTCTCTTTCCCTTGAGTCCTGGACGCGGGGCAGAGACACCGTCACTCTGCCGATGCTGTCCAAGGGTTGCAGTGGGGGACAGAGGGGGCTGGTGTCACGCCCCTGCTCTATCGAAGCCTCAGAGATGCGGGCAGCCCGGGACTCAGGCTTTCCGGGGACCTGGAGAGAGGAGCACGTGGGCCGGGCACCCCCATGTCCTCACTCCGAACCTTCCAGCCACCAATCTAAGCTTAGTGAAAACAATCGGCCCATGGTGGGGAGGCTGCTTTTTTTTTTAGCCAGTTTACACCCACGGTCTGCACCAAACTCCCTGACGCCCCAGTGAGGTGAGCGGCTCCGGCCTAGGAAGGCGTTGATCTCAGTCCCTAGGATCCTCGTGGGACCCTCTAGGCCGCGGGGCAGAAACACCGTCACTTTGTTCCGCCATCACTTCTAGACAGGCGGGGACAAGTGCCCGGTCACCCAGCGCCCGGCTATACCTGTCCCTGAAGGGTCTTTTCCTGGTTCAAGGGGAGTAGGAGTGTGGCCCCAGAGAGGGGACCCTAAGAGCACCCGTCACCCGTGGGTGCCCCCACCATGCCCCTTCCACCAGCTGTCTGCCCCACTGCACCCCAGAACCACCCAGGGGGGAACTCAAAGCCAACCTGCAGGCCCACTTCTCAGATGCGGACATGGAGGCTCTGGGCGGGCAGGCCTGGGTAGACGTCGCCCCCTCCAAGACAGCCCGGGCTCAGGGACCCCACCACCACCCCTGGGCCAACCTCAAGCCTTACCAAGCCTCCCTGGTTCCTCATGGGTGGAAGGATGCAAGGGTGGGCGGCAGATATCCCCCCCGGGGGGGCCCTCTAAGCACAGGTTCTTCATGCATGTCGGACGGCTGAGTGACCACCCCACCGCGGGGGGTCATTGCACATGGTCAAGATCATCGCCCACAAGCCAGCCCCTGACAGGGTGACAGGGACTGCGTCTGGGCAGGCCTCGGGGAGGGGGTGTGTTTAGGGATCCAGGCACACTCGGGAGGTGTCTTCATGGGCTGCACCTGGGCCCGGCCCAGCCGGGGCTGTCGCACGTCCTGGTAGACGAAAGAGCGGGAAACGCACTGTTTGTTTCTCGGTCCTGCTGGGGCATTTTTAGCTCGTCCAGGCACCAGACAAGGAAGAGGATGTTTGGACTCTACCTGCTCGGAGGCCGGCTGCTGCACGGGGGGCAAAGGCCTGGAATGTGGGACCCGCCAGAGCTAAGCCCAGCCGAGATCTGTTGCCCCCTGTCTGGGGCCTGCTGACCTTCCAGAACCTTCTCTCTGGGCCGAGCGGCAGCAGGTGTAATCGAACAGCCCGAAAGGGGCCTGCTGAGTTCTTCAGCCTTGTCCCAGGGCCCGTGGGAGCTGGTTCCCGTTCCTACCCGGGGGCGGGGGGGGGCATAGAATAAGGTCATGCCAGGGTTGGAGTCCAGGGCTGTGTGGCCCGGAGTGAGCCCTGCCAGTTTGGGGTCCTTTGCACCCCCGGAAGAAGGAGGCCGAATAGGGGAACTGTGTGGAATGGGGGGACTGAGCAGAGGTCCCTACCGCCACCTCCGGAGGCAGTACCAAGGCTCCTGGGAGGAGCACTTGGGCCTGGAGCCAGACTCGATGGGGTCCATCTCTCGCCAGCTTTTCACAGGAAGGGGCTTAGGACCCCTGGACGTGACCGGACCGAGGGGGTCTGGGGGCGCCCCAAGGACCGATGTACCAGAGACATCCACGTACAAGGCCCCGAGTGCTGTCCCCAGGCACCCCGGGGGGCGGCTCTGATGACCCCCAGTCTGGCAGCAACCCCACCCCCACCCCCAGGAGACCCCACCCCGCGGATCAAAGGGCCGGATGCTGTCACAAACGTTGCACTGCTCATGAGCAAGACTGTTCCCTGGGCCTGCAGCGGCTGAGTCCTTGGGGTGAGTGACCTCGGGCGGGCTGTGGGCATGCCCGTTTCTGGATGGCAGAAACCAAGTTCTGGGACAGCTTGGATAGATCAGGGGCGAGAGAGGATGGTCCAGGTCCAAGGGCAGCTGCCTGGACCATCCCAGCACCCCGCAGAGACAAGCCCCCCCGCATCTGCCTCTGGGCCCGCGTCCACCCCCACAGGGTGGCAGCGTCCTGGTCCTCTCCAGGGGGAGCGCTGTGCTCCGCCCACTCTGGGAGACAGAAAGGAAATTGCCCCCTTGCCCCGGTGCCCTGCCTCGACTTACCCCTGGCTCCATCCCCACTGGGAGAGGGTCTGGCAGACAGGGGGATGGGAGAAAACCTATCTCTCTGGGCTGTCCCAGGTCACACATGGCAAGTCAGGGCCAGCAATGGGGTGACCGTGGTTCTCCCGACTCCAGGGAGCGCCCCTGAGGTGGGAGGGACCCCCAGAAGACGCTGTGGTGTGTGCAGGGGAGAGAAGAGGAGGGGGGTGGGGGAGCCACAGCCCACAGCTCTGCTCCCCCCAGCCCCCGACCAGCCCCCCTCCCCCTGCTCCCCCTGGGGCTATTTCAGAACCCCAGGGGCTTCATCCTGTGACACTTGACAGAGTGTCCTTGTCAGCAGGGCTCCTGGCTCCAAGAGGGATGCCGGCGGGGCGGGGAGGGGGTGGTGAGAGGCACAGGGTTGGGGGGGGCTGTGTGTTCAGTGTCCTGGGGACGCTCAGAGCCCCCAGTTTCCTCTGTGAGAAGTGGGGAGCCCCGTTTGCCCCATGGAACGGGGTGGGGGTGTCAAGGCGCAGGCAGAATCTTTTTTATGTTTTGGCTTTTTGGGTCCCGCCCGGCGATGCTCAGGGATCCCTCCTGGCTCTGCACTCAGGAATCACTCCTGGAGGTGCTCGGGGGACCCTATGGGATGCCGGGGTTTGAACCTGGGTTTGCCGCCTGCAAGGCAAACACCCTCTCGGCTGTGCTATCGCTCCAGTCCCCACAGGCAGAGTTGGACTCGTGCTCCCCTGCCCCCCCCGACACAGCTGTGTGGAGTAGGGGTCACTGCCTGCTCCCCTGCTAACCTGGGCTCCTGAGGCTCCACCCTCTGACCTGCTGGTTCCTGTCCGGCGGCATTTTCAGACGTGTCCAGGGAAACTTGTCACGTGAGGACAGGCCCCCAGCTCAGTGAGCTAAGGGAGGCTTGGAGGGCTAGGTTCGAGGCCCCCCAGAGCTGCATGGCCCCCCAAACACAGGGATGGAGGGCCCTGAGCCTAGCTGGATGTGACCTGAGACCCACAGAGCAGATCGAAGGGGTGAAACATGGACACTTCCCAGGTGAGAGGACCAGCCTGCTGGAGGGTCCGAGCCAAGCCCTGCTGGGAGGGCGCTGGCCTTGCACACGGCCCACCCACGCTCCATCCCTGGCACCGCGTAGGGACTCTCGAGCCTTGCTAGGAGTGATCCCTGAGCACTGAGCCAGGAGTCAGCCCCACAGGGTGCGCAAACACCAAGATAACAATACCAGAAACTACTCCATCCCAAACCCCTCAACGTTGGGAGATTAGCATTTGTCCTGCACATACCATGGAGGAGTCCGCCATGGTCACATGACTCCTTACGGGGGGGGGGCCTGGGCACCTGTGCTCCTCCTCCCAGGACTCCCTCATCCACAGACTGGGGTCTGGCACACCCCACCAGTGGGGTCCACATGTGGGTGTGGGGACACTGTCTGTCCTTATGGGACGCTGAGGGCAGCGTGGCCAGCTCCCTTCTCTGTTCCTGAGGGGCTTACGGGCGCGTGCAGACTGGCTGGGAGTCTAGAAAGGTCTAGAAAGGCCGGGAGTGCTAACGGGTCAGCAAGTCAAAGGATAGCAAAGAACTCGCCCCTGCAGCGGCCCTGGGACCCCTGGGGCTCTCCCCTCCTCAGGGGCACCTCACCCCACCCCACATCCCAGCCGAGCGGCAGTGGGGGAGGGACCCCGCTTTCTGGATGGTTCTGGAAGATGGTGGAGGATGGGGCAAGCAGGGCTGGGTCCCACGTCCCCTCTATTATATAGAAAGTCCCCACCCTTGGGGCTGGAGCGATAGCACAGCAGGGAGGGCGTTTGCCTTGCACATGGCCGGCCCGGGTTCGATTCCCTGCATCCCATGTGGTCCCCCAAGCACTGCCAGGAGTGGTCCTGGGTGCAGAGCCGTGAGTAACCCTTGTTCATTGCCGGGAGTGACCCAAAAAGCAAAAAAGAAAGAAAGTCCCCACCTTGCCCGGGAGGCAGCCACTTGTGATGGCTGACCCCTTATTCCAGACAGACCTGAGGCTGAGCCCGGAAAGGACTCCCCATGGTGGCCAGCTGGAGCCAGGAAGGGTTTGACTTCGGACCCTAGGACTCTCGGGACAGTGCTCAAGGCAAGAAACAATAGAGGAAGGCAGGAACCCCCACCCCCAAAGCCTTCCTATCCCTTCTGTGTAGAGCCGGGCAGGGATAGGGACGAGTCTACAAGCATCTGAGGGCGTCCGAAGGCACACACGGTTCCCGCCTGGGCAGTGGACCAGCCCACGCACTCCCCAGAGCCCCCCTCAGGGAGAAGGACCCCCCTGGTAGCACCCTCCTCTCCCCGCCCACCCCTCCAGATCCTTCCTGTTTTGATGGAAGGAAAAAATTTCAGCTTTTTCCTTCTTTATTTTTCCAGCCGGTGAGTGGCCAGGGAGAGGAATTCCCCTCCCGACCCAAGGGCTCCCTCCATCCCGTGCGGGTCCAGCCCTGGGGTTGGACAGTCACACCTCTTCGGGCTCCTGAACGGGGTTGGCATCCTCGGGGAGGGGGTCTGGGGGTGCTCGGCTCCCAGCCCCCAGACCCAGGGTCCTCTCCACCCCCACCTTCCCTGCCATCCTCCCTGGCCGAGTTCGGGGAGCCTGGAGGGGAAGCCTGCTAAGCTGGGGTATAAATAACTCAGGTGGTTACTCAGCTCCTGAGAACACGATGACAATGAGTCATCATGTGAAATCAAGAGCACCCGGGACCGCCCCGGGCAGCCGAGGGGCCCGGGGAGCCAGGGTGGCCGCCGCTGGGGTCCTGGGAGGGCTGGGCCAGCCACTCCCGGGCTCAGATAAACCTCTTCCCGGCTCAGACGCTGCCTGGGCTGTGGTCATTCACCTGGAACGGGAGCAGAGCCGGTTCCCAGGGCTCCCCTGGGCCGGGCCGCACAGGGTCCGCCCAGGGGGCTGGTGGGAGACGCGGGTGCCAGGGACGGTGGGTTCCTTCTTCTCCCAAGGGTGATCCGGCAGGGCTCTGTGCTTCAGAGGGGCCAGGCGGAACCCAGGGGCCCATCTGGACTCGGAGTCCTGAATTGGGGGAGCTTCCTGCTCCTCTGGCCGCAGTGCGGGCACCCACAGAGATGGGCAGCTGAGGCGCCCATGGGCCCTGGCCCGGCCCCTGCCTCCTTACCAACAGTCACAGCTGCCAGCCCCTCTCAGAACCCGGCAGCCGTCCCGATGGGGACCACAGTCAGCTGGGGGGGCAGGGCAGTAGACTGGGCACACACAGGCACACACGAGAGAAGGACACAGCCCCCACCCCCAGGGTCCTCCCCACCCGAGCACACAGCTACACACGGGCACATATGGTCATACAGGCACACGTGAGCACACGGGCCCACATGGGTACAGGGGCACACACGGGCACACACAAACACACAGCTAGACACGGGCATGCGCGGACATACATGGACACACAAGAGCACACCTGGGCCTGCAGACACACACAGGCCTCTAGCTACACACGGGCACACAGGCACATGCGGGCACATATGGCCATACAGGGGCACACACACAGGCATACATGGGAACATGCAGACACATGTGGGCTTACACAGACACACGCAGGCACGGAGCACCTGATCTCCCCACCCCCCAGCAGGGGGCCCAGACGGAGATAAAGCCTCTCTCCCGGGGGTCCCAGCTGCTGGTGCTCACGGGGACCCTAGGCCCTTCTCCATGAAGCTCCCTCCTCTCCACCGTCGGCCTGTGCCCCGGGCAGCGTGCCCAGGGCAGCGCCGGGCCTGCCTCCCCAGTGGCCCACCCCACCCGTGGCAGGAAGAGAGCCCACCGCCCAGCGCCCGCCCGCGGCCCCAGACAGTGGCCCGGCCGGTCCGGCCATTCAGGGCCCGCCGGGCTCTGCCCCTCGCGAACAATGGGGACTCCAGGAATATTGTCCGCGGCCCGATCCAGCGCGCTAAATTTAGCCCCTCCGATGGGCCCCGTGTTCCGGCCCTGCTGCCCTCTACCAAGGCGATTACGTCACCCCGGAACCGCCCGGCCCAGCGGCCAGCGCGGGGCTTTCCAGGCCCGGGGCGGCCAGGGCCGAGGGGCAGCGCCGAGGCCCCACGTGCGCGGGACGCAGAGGCCGGACGGGCTGGATGCAGACGAAGGCCACCACCTGCCCACGGCCAGCGCCCAGGTCCACGTGCATGTGAAGGGCACGAGCACCTAGATGGGTGACGAGCTGAGTCCTGGGAGTTCTGAGCTCAGGGCGCAGCAGAGAGGAGGGTCTGGACAGAGACCCCAACCAGGAGGGTCAAGGCAGGAGACCCCGCCCAGGAAGGTCTGGGTAAGAGGCCCCGCCCAAGAGGGTCAAGGCAGGGAACCCCCGCGGAGGAGGGTCAGGCTAAGAAGCCCCGCCCGGGAGGTCAATGCAAGAGACCCCCCTCCCCCCCAATGGGGAGGACCAAGACAGAAGACCCCGCCTAAGAGAGTCAGGGTAAGCGACCCCACTCAGGAGCATTCAGGCAAGCGACCCTGTCCAGGAGGGCTGGACAAGAGATCCCGCCCAGGAGGGTCAAGGCAGGAGACCCCGCTCAGGAAGGTCAGGCTAAGAGGCCCGCCCAGGAGGTCAATGCAAGAGACCCACTCAGGAGCATCAAGACAGGAGACCCTGCCCAGGAGGGTCTGAGTAAGAGACCCCGCCCAGGAGGGCATGGGCAGGTGCAGAGCAGGGGGGCCCATCCCCTCAAGAGGCAGGTAGGTCCTGCAAGCGGGGAGCAGGGGAGCCCCCTGCCCAAGCCAATGGCTTTTCTTAACACCTTGAGATTATCAAAACTGCCAGGGGACACCTCCAAGACCTGCCTGCTCGATCCTCCCTGAGCCTCTGAGACCCAAAGAAGGCATGCGCCTCCCCCAAGGCTGCACAGCGAATGGGAGCCTGGCCCGGACCACCTCTCCCTCTAAGAGGCTGCCCCCAGCCAGACACCACTGTTAGGGGTAGAGGGAAGGGGGGGGTGTCTACCTGATCCCCCACATTCTGCAGACAAGCCCCTCCCACCTCCCCCGCCACCCTGCTCCGCCGCCTCCCAGATACCCCTGCTCCCGCTTGGACAAGAACCCAGGGCTGGCAGAGCTGCAGGGGGCCTCTGGAATGTCGCCTTTCGGTGCCAGGGCCAGCGTGCCAACCTGCAGAGGCCTCGGGGTGGCTGGGATCACCGGATCTCTCGTCTGGAATGGGGAGGCTGGCAGGGGGGTTGGGGGGAGGGTTGGGCCCGCCTGGACCGGACCCTGGGAAGTGCCATGCTCCCCAGCTTCCCCCTTCCCTGTGCTGTTTGGGGAGGGGGCTGGGCAGGAGGTTCCCTGGCAATGGCATCCACACCCTGCGTGGGCTGGGACGCTGGCTGCTGGGGCCTCAGTTTTCTCTTCTGCAGACACGCCCCACCCCCACCTCAGCTGCAGGGGTTGGGTGTGAGGACTTAGGAAGTCACTGAAGCCCCAGACCCCCAGGGACCCTCACAGCCCCATCTCCCCTCCCCTGGCCCAGGGTGCTGGGGTGGGATAAGACAGCCAAGACTATGAGGGTCCTGAGGCGGGGGCAAAGACCTCCATTTGGGGCCTGGAGTGATAGAACAGTGGGGAGGGCCTTTGCCTTGCATGCGACCAACCTGGGTTCGATTCCCAGCATCCCATAGGGTCCCCCAAGCACCGCCAGGAGTAACTCCTGAGTGCAGAACCAGGAGAAACCCCTGAGCATCGCCGGATGTGACCCAAAAATCAAAACAAAATGAAACAAAACAAAAAAAGATCTTTGTTTGGATCCGGGGAGATTGTTCAGGGGTTGGGTGCATGTCTTGCATGCTCAGGGAACCGAGTTCGATTCCCAGCACCTCTGGCCCTTAAGTCCACAAGGTTCTGGTGACCCAGGTCCTGTTGGGTGTGAGCAGCCCTCCATGGCCTGGCCCAGCCCAGAGTCAGTTGCCCCAGTTGGCCAAGTTTTGCCAGCAATGGTCCTAGGCCCCCCTGAACAATAGCCTGGGAGCCCTCCCACCCCCCACCAGCCAAAAGATCTCAGTTTGAGCCCTTTCGCCTTCACTGACCCTCTGTGTGACCCTGGCCCAGTTACTCAACCCCTCTGAGCCTTGATTCCCTCATTTGTCTAATCCTAACAGTGCCTTAGGGGTGGAGAGGGGTTTCGAGGGGGACAAAACTGGTTGTGTAATCCACTGCAGGGAGGAAGAAGGCCTGGGGGCTTCTTGGCTGGCTGGAGTTGGAAGAGAGCCCCCCCCCGGCCGTCGGGGCCCATTCCTGACACGTAGGAGAAGGCCAGGAACCCCCACGAGCGCCAGAAAACTGGTGTGGGTGGGTCTGGGTGGGCTGTGACCCTGCTGCCAGCCGAGCCCAGGCCAAGAGGCCTTTGCTTTAATCTCAAAACCTTTGAACAATGCCGGGCTGAGCCCAGCCCCGTGTGTCTGTCCTGGCTCAGTTCTCCCCTCGGGGGCGCCAGCTGTGGAGTAGAGACTGTGGGGGTGGGGGGTGTTCCCTGCCTGGGCCCAGCTCTCCCCTGGGGTCTGCAGCCTCGGTCCTCCGTCTCGATGCTCAGGGGTTCCTCCTGTCTCTGCACTCAGGAATGACTCCTGGCAGAGCTCAGGGGACCATATGGGGTGCTGGGAATCGAACCCGGGTCAGGCACATGCAAGGTAAGCAAGGCAAACACTCCTGGCTAAACACTCCTGGCTCTGCACTCAGGAATTACTCCTGTCCCATAGCGGGAGGCTGCCTCTCAGTCAGCCTACAAAGAGAAGGCCTGGAAGCCTCCAAATCTTCCAGAATCTTCCGGCCTTCATATCCCAGAGTCGCCAGGAAGGAGGAAGGTCACCTGTCTGCCCAGGCCTCACCTCCAAGCTGAAAATGGGTGCGTGACCCCTGAGACACCGGCGAGGGTTCTTGGCAACCCATGAGTGGGAACCCCCCATCTTTTAGGCCAAGCCCCAGGACCAACCCATCTTACACTGCCCGGAACCGGCCAGACCCAGCCACTGCCATCATGCCCCTGTTCAGAGGCCCCGCCCCCAGCATGGTGCCCAGGAGAGTGGCCCAGGACTCTGGCAACAGGACACAGACACACGGGCACCCGCAATCGGGAGCTGGGGACGGAGAAATGTAGGGAAGGGGTAGCTTTGGTGTCTCAGCAGGGGACACCAAAGAGCCACTTCTGCAGACAGCCATGCAAGGACATCGGCCTGAGCAGGGCTCAGCTGGACATAACAGGGATGTGGCCACCAGGACAGTGCAGAGGACTGGGAGGAAACAAGATGGTCAGGGCCAGAGAGAGAGAGTGGCCGGGATGGCACTCGCCTTGCATGCGGCCCACCCAGATTCCATCCCTGGCACCCCACAGGGTCGCTGAGAGGCAGGAATCAGCCCTGACCACAGGCAGGGGTGGGAAGGAAGGAAGAAAGGAAGGAAGGAAGGAAGGAAGGAAGGAAGGAAGGAAGGAGGAAGGAAAAAAGAAAGAAGAAAAGAAAGGAAAGAAAGAGAAAGGAAAAAAGAAAAGAGAGAAAGAAAGAAAAGAAAGGAAGAAAGAAGGAAAGAAGGAAGGAAGGGAGTAAGGAAGAAGGGAAAGAGGAAGGAAGGAAGAAAGAAAAGAAAGAAAGGAAAAAGGAGAGAATAAAGAAAAAGAAGAAGAAAAGAAAAGGAAGGAAGGAAGGAAGGAGAGAGAGAAAAGAAAGGAAAAGAAAGAAAGAAAGAAGAGAAAAGAAAGAAAGAAAAGGAGGAAGAAAGAAAAAGAAAGAGAGAAAGAAAGAATAGAAAGAGAGAGGGGAAGAAAGGGAGAGTGAGAGAGAATAAGCTGGTCAGCCCTTCCCTGACCTCCCTGGCCTCCCCGTCCAGCTGTGGCCCGAGAGGTCCCCACCCTTCCTAGACTCAGCAGGCCCCACCCGGGGCAGGCCCAGCTGGTCAGCGGCCAGTCCCTGCCCTGTGGGGTGCCCCTCTGACTCGCCGCCTGCCTTCCCAGCCCTCACCCCTCGCCGGCCCCGTGGCAGCCTCCTTCCCCTTTGACAGAAGCCAGGTGTTGGGGTGGGCTCCCCCAAACGCACCAGATGTTTCCTGACCCAGGGACACCCTCTCTCCCCTTCTCCCTCTCACCAGAAGTCACCACACCTCCTGGGTGGCCCCAGGGATGAGCAGAAGGTGGAGCCTGTCTCTCTCTATACCCCGAGGGCAGGCAGAAGGTTTGGTACCCAAGAAGGCTTGTCTGGATGAATGGATAAATGGGTGGATGGACAGACGGGGTGTGGATGGGTGGAGGGGCATGGAGGGGAGAGAGAAAGAGCGGGTGAGTAGAAGGGTGTAAGGGTGAGTGGAAGGACAGATGGATGGATAGAGATAGATGGAGGGGAGAAAGAAAGGATGGGTGGGTAGAGGAGAAGATGGACAGACGTGGGTGGATGGATGGATGGATGGATGGACGGACGGACGGACGGATGGACGGACGGATGGACGGATGGATGGATGGATGGAATGACAGACATGTGGATGGATGGATGGATGGATGGATTGATGGATGGATGGATGGATGGATGGATGGATGGATGGATGGATATATGGGTGGATGGATATATGGGTGGATGGATATATGGGTGGATGGATATATGGGTGGATGGATTGATGAAGGGATGGACAGACATGTGGGTGGATGGATATATGGGTGGATGGATTGATGAAGGGATGGACAGACATGTGGGTGGATGGATGGATAGATGGATGGATGGACGGACAGATGGATGGATGGAATGACAGATGGATGGATGGATGGATGGATGGATATATGGGTGGATGGATATATGGGTGGGATGGATTGATGAATGGATGGACAGACACGTGGGTGGTTGGATGGATGGACAGACAAACATGTAGGTGGGTGGATGGATGGATGGATGGAGGGAGGGAGGGATGGATGGATGGATGGACATGTGGGTGGATGGAGGGGTAGGTGGGCATGTCACACAGATGTGAGAAAGAAAGGATGCATGCCGGGTGTGCTGTCAGGTGAGCGGAGGGACGGGCAGGTGAGCAGGGGCCGCCTTGTGTCCAGTCAGTTTGTCGCCTGCAGGCCTCTGTGCCCAGCTCTGTGCTCACTGTGTCACAGACAAGCAAACCCAGAGCCTGGGCCAGGTCTGGGCTCGGCACCAATGTGCTGTGTGACTCAGGGAGTCCCCAGGGGCTTCCCTCGGTTCCCAAGCCAGCACTAGAAGAGGCTCAATGTCCTTCAGGCATCCCCGTCCAAGATGTGCAGGCCCAGACAGCCTTGGCCGCGTCTAGCCCCTGCAGCACGCTGGTTGCACGAGCTCGCGTGGGCCCGCCAACTCCCGGGCACTGTCCCCGTCCCTTCCCTGCAGGGTGGGGAGGGGCACCCCTGCGGGGGCAGGGCACAAGGAGACTCGAGGGGGCCCTGGGAGGTCCCAGGGGTGCTCAGGAGCTTAGGCCTGGCCAGGGAAGCGCTTGGCCCTGGGAGCCCACCCTGAGCCCTGGGCCCACCCATAAGTGCTGAGGGCCCCGACCTGTCTCCCGGATGCCCCATCTCTGCTCTGTGGGACCCTCAGGGCCGAGCGGTGCCTGAACCTGAGTCAGCTGGACCAGAAGGAGTCTGAGGTCCCAACCCAAGGGGCCCGGAGGTGACCTTCCAGAGTGCCCCAGGTCCCAGGCCCCTGGGGGCGACTGTCCCTCCAGCCTCAGGTGCTCAAGCTTGGCTGAAGATGAGGCAAGACGGGCTTCTGAGGAGATAGACAGGGGTCCCTGGGCCACACCTGGAGGCCGCTGCCCCAAGTCCCAAGGTGAGATTATGGCGACCCAGGCGGGGACTGCAGCCAGGAAGCTGCAGTGACAAGTCCAGAGAGACGCGGCCTGGGGCCTGGGGAGCTGGGACTGAACCCAGACTCAGCCCTGGCCGGGCCCCACCCCAAGGGGAGTCATGGCTCCAGAATGGGCCCAGCTGTACTTTCCAAAGTGAGTCAGGACCGTCTGTAGCTGCAGGGCCCAGGGACTCCCTGATAAGGCCCGAGCTCTCCCGGGCCTGGGAGGGCAGAAATGGCCTTCCCTGCCTCTGCCAGGGAATCCAGGCTCAGGCAAGGGGCCCTAGGCCACCCTGGGGGCAGCTTCCTGCCTGGTTCTGGCCTCCCTGGGCATGTTCTGCCCCCAACCTCTGGGCTCCAGGGAGCACAGACATTTGCTCCGAGCCACAATGGCCCAGCTTTGCCTGTTACCCACCACCAGTCTTGAGCCTTCCGGGCTGCCCTGGGTTTGAGTTTGAGTCCCTCTGAGTCCCTCAGCATCTCTCTCTCTCTCTCTCTCTCTCTCTCTCTCTCTCTCTCTCTCTCTCTCCTCTCTCTCAC